>QZLH01000001.1:14371-31864 GCA_003833135.1 Oehlia diaphana
GTAAGTTTCAAAAATTTGAAACTTCTTTAATAAAATGTTATTAATTGAGTTAAGAGGGCATATCGAAAAATTTAGATTTATTTATAGATTAGAATAATGCGTATGATTAGACTTAGAATAGAACATTTTAATATAAATTTATAGTACATTTTTCAACTTTTTAAAATAAATAAACTATAACTTTACTACAACTTTAATATTTGTTTAATAATTTAAACATGAATTTAATATAATTTAAATATACATTTACCATATGTTTTCGATGTCAATACTATTTTTGTACGAACCGGTTAATTCAGGTGACGATCTCCTTAATATGCATCAACTTTATACATACGATTGACTTGAACTTATTGAAACGATGTGAGACCATATCGTGACCAAGCCTTAGTTATAAGGTCTATGATAAAATTTCGACTTGGTCATGATATGGTTTCGATTTTAAAAATTTCTGCAATGTTGTATAATAAATTCGAAAATTTAATTAAAAATAAAATCTTGTCCGGACGATCTGGATAGGTTTACTATTTTAATCTCGATGATCACAAATTTTTAAATGGATTATGAAAATTTCAATTTTTTTGAAACAATTCATAAATAAATATATATATATATATATGAATACGTATGTAAGAATATGTTTATCGGCCTATAATTCTGATAAAGCGATCTACAAGTTCTGGTCACAGGTTACATGAATTATTACAAATATTCTTAAAAAAATATGATGTTTATTTGGTTTAGTCGTTATATGGATAACAATTACTTGAATTAATTATAAAATATTGTAACTGGTATTGCTCTTCGAATATATTACGAAATTTAGGTCAAGTACTTCCTACTAAATTAGAATATTTAAGTTTGACACAATATTAATATAAATATTAATTTATATGATTTTGAAATATTCTTAAAAAAATTCTCAGAATACTTTTAATAAAAAGTTGTTAATCAGGATCCCGAGCTGTATATATAGTGGTGAGGTGCAGCCAAAAAAAAAATTACTATTAGCTCTACGCAATTTTCTCAGGGCCGGAATTATGATAATGCCAGTCAGCGTCTAAAAAGGAAATAAATTCCGGCCGGCATTATCTATAAAAGGAAAGAACTAGATGATTATTTGGTCAATTCTACGCTACCTTTTTATGTATAGCTCGGGTCCTTGTTAATCCAATAATAATCTAAACATTATCGAATTTTTTTTAGTTATATAGACGTAATATTTCAAGCATAGTAAGTTAGTACATGAATTACAAAAATTTTCCGATAGGTAACAATTGTATTATTTTAGTAAGATTTTAATTCATTATTTTTTTAACTAATAAAAAGATAGAATTTATTTTTTGAATGATGCGTAAATATACAAATATACAGATGAGTGCACATAATTTTATCAAGCTGAAATAATATATATTACACATAATTTTATCGATAATGTATAAATCTTTTTAGTCTACTGGTTTGTATCATTAATAGTTTAGAAAAAAAATCTTAATACATTTTTTTATCATAATATAAAATTATATGTATACATAATAAATTTGTTTTTGAGATTTATATGACCATTTTGAAGTATGTAGATAACGAAGGATTAAGATAATTTATAGTAAATAATTTAGAAGATTTAATGTTTTTTACAGATTATAGTACATTATAAAGTTATTTATTTAATAGAATTTTTCGACATGTATCAGATTTGATTTCGGTCTTTAAAATCACATGACTTGGCTAAAGAAGATCACATGGCAGGACTGATAGCTCTGTGCGATAGAATTTCTCGATTCTTTTATAATTTACTTTTCTCATCTTGCAATAATTGATATAGAAACGTTATCACAAACGGGACAATTTTATATTTATTTTCGCACAGTCCGAAGCCATTAGTCATCATGAAGTGTATATAAGAATTTTAATGTCTTCACACCATAATGACCAAATTTATTCAGCTAGTATTTATATATCATGAATCATCTAAAAAAAATAAGATTAATTATTTTCGAAAAATACATTAAATTTTTGCGACTTTTTAATAAAATAAAGCATCATATATACTGTACAGTACATATATACTATTTTTTTCACGATACATTAGGTAAATATTTTTTTTTTAAAAAAGAAATCGAAAATATGATTATTACAGGTTAGTTTTGAAACAAATAAAATTATTTATTATTTATTCCGCAAGTTCACAACATAATCAGCTATGCAACTTATATTTATACTGGTTCAATTTTTTGAAAATGGTAAGCTTCTTAAAGAAATTAAATTATTAGAAAGCTATTTGAAGAAATATCTTAATGGATAACTTGCAAAAACAAAGTAAGTATGATTTGACGTTAAAGTTTTAAAAAATTTCGTCATTATTGAACTTGAAGTATTATATTGTGTCCATTTCGCAAAATTTGACCAAATATTACATCTATCTCAATTGACCAAGTTAATATTAAAGAAACTATCAAGGAAATTTTTTAAAATCATAACTATAGTCAAGTTTAGCAATCGCATTAAATTGTTATTGATGTGTTATCTATATCATCATCATTATTCTTTTATCTAATTTATATTGTTATTCTTCTTATAGTCCTAGTCATCTAAAATAAGTTTTAATATTGTTTTTCTTTAAGACAGGAATGATGACTATAATCCATTTCCTTCTCACGCTATTTTCTCTTATAAATTCTTGATTAATATTTTAATTTCTTTATCTGCTATTAATCTAATGTGGCTATTTTTAGGAATTAATGCTATTAACGTAATTATACTTAATAATAATTTGTTAATATCATTTAACAACTAATATTTCTTATTAAAACTTTCGTATAGTTTGATATGAATACTGTTTTATGCATAATTATGTTTAACTAGGTCAGGGAGATTGGCACACATTTCTACGCATGTAATGCTGGTCGGCATTATCCACAAATGGAAGTGATCTACATGATTTTTTTTTTTTTTTTTTTTTGACTCATTCTGAGCAAATAACCAGGACCTGACCTTTCTATGTATAGCTCGGGGTCCTAGCTAACTAATGAAATAACTTGCGCGGCGAAGTGATGCAAAAAGTAAACAAATTTGGATTCACAAACGAAAATCTAATTAACATTTGATTTTGATCAACATCCGAAAATTTTTGTTACACAAATGTATTATTGCATAATTCGTACTAAAAAATTCTGTATATTTATTAAACATTTATTAATAGCCTTTCCGATTTTATAAAAAAAAATCTTTTTGGTCATTTTTTTTTATATCTTCAAATACAGAATTAATTTGTATTTTTTTAAAAAAGGTTGATGGATTATTCTTTTAAGTAGTTACATGTTAAGAAATGTGAAATATGTAATCGCATATATTACGCGATATGTTTCAACAAAACTTCAAAAATTAGACTATCGGTAATGATAAAATTAATAAATTTATTTTATTGTTATTAAAAAAATCTCAGGTAGTTTTTTATACCAATCTATCATAAAAAAAAATCTCAAAATTCTTTATAAATCTCTATTGTTATAAAAAAAATCTTGAGAATGTCAAAATGTCACCAGTGGTGATTGTCATCACTGGTGGTTTTCACCGGTCCGATTTTTGAATTTTATAAGTTTAATATTAAATTAAATAATCAACTACACATATTAAACAGTTATTTTATATGTAAATTTATAAGAAGCGATTTGTCTAATGCTAAGGTTAAAAAGACTGCTTTTCAGATAATTATTGAGAAAAATGTAAAGTTTTAATTTTTTAATTTTCACTTTATTAAAAGTTTTCTTTTGACAAAAATTTCAAAATTTTGTCATGGTTAACATCAAATCAATATTTGTTAACATATTCATTATTTAAGGTAAAATTTTGCGATCAGTATTTTTTTAACTCTAGCCAAAATTATAAACCGGCATTTTATAAAATTTTGGCTGGAATTAAGTGGATGAGGTGAGATTTGGCAATACTCACAAAACAAAAAAATCTTGCTAAAAATAAATAGGTAAAAAATTCAAAAACAAATAAAACATTAAATAAACGTAACTTTGGATCATTAATAATTAACTGACCCAACCTCAACCTGATTATTTTGGGTCAGCTCAAAGAGTCACATAAATTGGGACCTTCAATCATGATTAAAATCATTAAATTTTGGTGAAATAAAGATGATTGGCATTTATGTTATTACTGATCAAATTACTTTAATCATAATAATAAATAAAGAACAAAAATCTACAGGTCAGGTGCAAATGCAATAACATTACACAATTCAAAATTATTTATACGGAGGGTAGTCTAGATAGAATAGAGGACTTTTTTTTTATTAAAAATAACAGACTTGATGCTTTTTAATGACTTGTTTATCTAGAACTGATAATAATGTAGTTAGCCAAAAAATTCAGCTGAAGGCGCAATAAATTTTCGGCTAAACAACACCACACCGAAAAAAATTCATGTTGATTTTGAATATTTTATTGGTTCAACATCTACTATTTTCGGCTGAATATTTTCATCTAAATATACTTTCTTTAAATAATAGTGTAGTTAGCCGAAATATCCAACCAGGAACGCAAGAAACACCAATACATATATAATTTTCCAGAAGAACAAAGCAAACCAGCAAGACAAGGAGGCAACATCAAAATGTGATGATTTACTGTATATATATTTAATTTAATTAATTTATTTATTAACTTTAAATTAACATTTTAAAATCTATTAGATTTACAAACTAATAAATAAAGACGAATTTCCTATTTGTACACGGGATGTTCAAACACGGGTTTCCAAAAAAGTAAATTTTCTATGCTAATCATTTAATTAAAAGATGCTTAGATTCCAATCCGTTAAACCGACCAATAGCAGAAGACATATACAAAATTTTACTTAGATGGCAATATGATCCAAATGATAAGCAAACAATAGAATTACAGGCACAAATTAAGGAAGCAGATGAAATCAACAATAATTCATCGAATAGCAATATAACTTCAGATAATTTAGGAATATCATATAATACACATTCAGAAGCTTCTTATGCAAGTAGATTACTTGATTTTAATAATCTTCCCGAACCAAAAAATTCTGACGATTATTATGAACAAAATGATAATATAATTAGCGAGAAATTTTCAGGTATCGTTTAATAATTTCGTTATTTAAAATGTAAATTAGTTTTTAAAGATACTAATAAATTTTTACTTATTTAATAGAATCAATAGAAGCTTTACAAATTGATATTTCTCAATTAAATATTAATATGATTAATGATTAATACAGCTTTATTATTCATATTCAATATATTGTTTTTTTTTTAGGTTCAAAATATCGAATTTAATAAGCCCAGAAAAGGTTTTGAACAAAGATCATAAACTAATTTTAGTTGTTAGTTACAAATATTGCAAATACTATTGTATGTAATTTGTATCATTAGTATATATAGGTATTACTTTTTTTAAAAACTTTTTTTTTTTATATTAAATCATTACAATTTAAAACTCTGTTTAACGTTAGTTTTTCTTAAACGTTAACGTTAAATATTTTGAAACGGAGTATTTTTTTTTTTTTGTTTCACTTCACTAATAGAAGGGAAAATTTTTTTTTATAGTTAGTGAGAATTACGTTAAATAGGGTTTTAAATTTTATTGATCAGATGGTTAAATTATATATTTATTTATTTTATGCGATTTATTGGTTAAATAAATTGGTATTGAAATTTAAGAAAATACAGAAAAGGATTCTAAAATTGAAATATCTTATTTAATATATCTATTTGGTGCAATCTGAAATCTTTTAAAATTATTTTATAGCAAATTCATGTATAAATAATGGCAGGATAAAATTCTCAGATTTTATATGATTTATTAGCCTAATCAGGCCATATAAAAAAATATATATATACGAATTTCATTAAGTGCATTATTGTAACTAATAAATAAGAATTGTTTATTTAATTACCTTTTGATAAATTCTTTTACGCCCAAAGTATATCCACCGTTAATATTTCCAGCTAATTATAGAGAATTTTTTTAATTTTAAATGGCCGTTATTAAAGCCTCAGATAATGAAACACAACGAGTAATCCATTTTTTTTAAAAAAAAAGATTTTGTTACCACATGATCGGTGATAACTCCTCGGAAGTTAAGGATGTTTGATTTTTATTCACCAAGGTCTTATTAAAATCAACATCATCAGCACCATTTAGAATTAATGATTGCGAATTTAGAAAAAAAATTTAAATCATTAATCATGTTGAATTCTTTTAGATTAAAAATTATACTGAGGTTGATATATAGTTGCTTCTTTTCCATAAGATCACCATCTTGATCTTTTCCATCGTATTTTACATCAGAAATAAAGTAACTATTTTCTATTATTGAAATAAAAAATATAAATTAATATTATTCGTTAACTAACATTATAATTTTTTTTTAAAGTTGATATTTTTGGTTAAAACCAATTAAGTAATAAGTACTACAGTATATATTAATAAACAATGCTAGTATGGCCTTATAAAAAACAACATAAACATTCTATTTCGAAAAGCCAATGTCCAATTTGATTCTGCCTTATTTAAAAATAACTAGCTGTAACTAAAAAAACTTATACCTATGGCCTTTTCCTTTTAGGCTTGTCTTACTTTACATAATCTTTCTATGTTTGTTCAGGCATCTTAACTTCAAATATTTCCTGAAAAGAAGTCATTAGCTTATCATTATATTTATAAGAAAAATTGATGCGAAATATTCGGAAGAAGTATGAAAACATATCTAATTTATGATTTATATTTAAAAAATTTACAATAAATTAATGAACAATAAAAAAAAAATAATAACAAAAAACTGTTAAGGCATTAATCATCAATAATTGTAATAAACAAAAATTCAACAAAATGTATAATAAAATATCATTCAACAATAAGTGAAAAAAAAAAAATAATAATAAAAACCAATTGAAAAAATTTATTATTGATTCGGACCAAGAAAGTAATAAAAAAAATGTATTGAACTCAATCCAAAATAAAAAAAAAATGATTTATATTTTAGTATTGAATAAAAAGAAAATAAGAAATAAAAAAAAAATTTCGGGTTGAAAAAAAAAAGAAAGGAATAAAAAAATATTTTTAATAAAATTTATTCTATAAGAATTATCAGTAAGGAAGGTATTTAAAGAAAAAATAAAAGGATAGCTTCAGCAATGCGACCTGCTGCGGCTGATTGAGGATACTAGGAATGGCCGAAAATGAAATATGACTAAAAAGAAATAAACTTTTTTCATTGGCATTATAAAGATTTTGCATTATAATTTATTTAAAACATACATACTGTACCTCGATTACATTGTATAATAACGCATTTGCAATTGTTTTTACATCTTCCAATCAAAATCTATTAACCATCCATTTAGGTCAGGTGCAGACACATCACGCGTTTATGTTACACAATTCAAATTATTTATGCAGAGGGTAATCCAAACATCGTTGAATTTTTTTCAACCATAGTAAGTTAGTACAAAAATTTTCCGAAAGACAAAATTGTATTTTTAAAAATACATGTAATAACTATCGTCTAAATAGAATTTCTCCTAATCACTAGACAGATTCATAATTTTTTTTTACCACCTTTGCAGATTTTTTTTCTTGATATCGGATTGTACGAGGGCAGGTAATAATAGGGAAGCTCAAAATTCATTTTATCCTATATAAAGAACATATGAAAAAGAAAAGATTCAAATATTTTGCTATTATTAATACAATTAACAGTGAATTAGTTAATAAAAATAAAAACTATTGTAATAAAGAATTATTGGCTTTATTGAAAGAAGTGAAAGAATTCGAGCTATATAATATTGAAATTCAAAAATATGAAGATTTGCTCATTGATAGTAAATTAAATTTTATAGAAGAATTAGAGGATATAAGGGTTTAATATAAATTTTAGAAAATTTTGTAATTTTATAAAGTAAAATTTTACTGTTCTTCAAATTTTGATAATTATATATATTATTGAAAAAAATCAACAACTGTTAAAGTATCATTTATATCAATAGTTATTATTACAGTAATTAAATGTCTAAATATATTGTTTTTTGCAAATCAATAAATAAATGTGATATGCTTATTTTTATACGATAAATTTCGATAATTTATACACCTCACTGTCATTTTTTTAAAATTATCTTTTATAATTAATCTTGCTTTAATTCCGGCTAGAATGACAATTTTTTTTTTTAGGATCATTTATGCCCATCTCTTTTAAAATTTTTGTGAAAATCATGAGACAGATCCCATACTATACATTATTAACACTAAAATTAGCCAAAGTGTATATAATCATAATTATAACTTTAATTGTCCCGTCATCTCTTTCATAAATAGTATCATATTTATATCGAAAGCGTAGGATTATTAAACACACATACAGTATAAGCAAATGTGGTTTGGCAATGTGTATAGCGCAAAATGGATAATAAAGATATCTTACCTTTCCATCTGCAAATTGTCTTATACCGTTAAAACAAATGTCATTATACAAATCAATATTTGCGAGGTTAATAGCTGTAAAAAAAGCTTTAACAAATTAACAGAATAATCGGAACAATTTTATTCTACTAATTAATAAAATAAGTGTAATAATTGTTCTTTCGAAACCTTTCTAGAAAACCCATCCAAGTGTTTGTTGCATTGACTGTATTTTAACTTTCGAAAATTTATGATAATTTTCATATAGAAGTAGTCATTTTCAAGTTATTCTATTGTAAAATATATAGATAATGTTAGAAAGGCCAAATAATGCAAAATACAATAAAATGAATTAAAGGCATGCAGTACTTTATTTCTTTTACTTTTTATATTTTTTTTGTTTCGTTTGAGACATTTTATTTGAATATATAACGATAAGTATAAGAAAAGAGGCAGAGAAAAAAATATAATTTAAATAATTTATTGATAAGTTTATTTATTCTCACAATACCATGATACATAAAAGCATGATCATGAGTGTCTACATAAGAATAACATAATTATTGGGTACTGTATATAGATTAATTACTCGAAAATAATACTAAAATATATTATATTCTACATCCTTGAAATCTGTAACTTTAAATTTCTTAATAACGCCTAATTTAATATATTTGTTAATTATTTCAATATTTTCATCATTTGTATTTAAACTATTTGCATCGTAATTAACGACTACTAATGAAAATGATTTTTGTGGCTTAAGGTCTGTCCATTTTATAAAAAAAGACTCTAATTCTTCTGGAAGCAATTCGAATCGTTCTTTAAATTGATGATATAATATCAATTCATGAATATTTTGTGAATATTTCGCAAATGTTTCCAACGCTTCTTTTTCGCTCAAGAATTTCCATCCACACCAAATTTTAATACTTTCTAAATTTTTGCAATTATTAAAAATTATTTTTAATGTTTCCAATTCTTTACATTCAATTCCAACAGAAAGTTTTTTAAGATTTGGACAGAACTTAGCAATAGCTAAATTTAATGAATTATCATTATATCCTGTAACCTCACTTATATAAATTTCTTTTAAATTTTTTCCATTAATTTCTAAGAATTTTATTAATGAATCATTTCTTGGACATTCTTTTGGAATTATTAAAACTTTTAATTGTGGAAAAATGGCATATTGTAACTTTATAAAATATTCATCATGATCAAATGATAAATTAAGTTCTTGTAAATTTGAGAAATTGGCAATAGATGATAATAAAAAATAATTATCTCTTCCATAAACATTTAATTTAATTAAAGTATTAGGAATTTTTGACATTAATGATGATAAAATTACACTTGTCGGTCCACCAAATGTAAGATCACGACAAAGAGTCATATCAAATCGTTTCAAATTTCTTTGAACAGAAATTAATTCTGCTATTCCATTCGAAATAATTGCATCAAATTCTATATTAAGTGATTGTATATTATAACATGTTTGAGATAATTGATAAAATAATTCGGTTGGAATCGCTGAACTACAACATAATATTGTGAGTTTTTTAAAACAATCTTTTGCTCCAGGATAAAAGTTAAAAGTCATATTTGGAAATTGATAAAAAGTTAAACTTTTTAAAGAAGTGATTTTTTTCATGAACATTTGAAATATTTCTTGCGCTACTATAAGTTTATAATTTTTAATATTTTGTGGTGAAATATTTTGTTGATTTTTAAGAAGTTTGTCAATTTTGTTATAAACTTGATTAACTGATAGAATTTTACAAAATGATGCATAATTGAAAATTGGAGATTTTAAAGTTGGGGTTGAAATAACAATTCCATTATTATATAAAATTTCTTTTGATTCTTTTGGAAGGCAAGCAATTAAAGTACTAAAATTCGAAGTACTATAATTCTGAACATTCCTCCAATAAATTCTCACTGAAGCATCACACCAATAACGATTAACTAATATACATGAATTTAATGTAAATTTGTCATCTTCTAAGTGTTCAAAAATCTCGTTCAAGCAATCATCAGGAAGCTGAGACATCGTTTTTTTTAAAAATAACGAAGCAAGTTTTAAATTTTTTAATTTAAAAGAATTTAAAAGGAAATGTTGTTTTTTTAAGTTTGTTGATTGTGTTACAAACATAAAGGTCATGCGGTCACTAATTTCATAATTATCATATGATGATCTTATAATTGATTGATAAGCATGATATAATATCGGCAGTCGGCCATTAAAATTTTATTTGTGACCAAAGACGACCTCACTTCTATCATACCGGCTGTTCTTCGCTATATCGTCCGGCCATATCTTCATATTTTTAACTTCGCCACACAAAATCTGCGCCCTTACACAAACTGTGACACACGGAGTAGCGGAACGGCTTTATAATACTAAAAAAGGAAGATATTTTATCTTTTCTTTATCACGAAGTGAAGATTCACCCCTGAAGATCAACAATCAATTCTCTGTTTACACCAATGATACTCATTTATCTGATAACCATCTAAATACATACCGATCTACAAGTAACATGCCTTCCTAATCGACATACCTCATCTTACGTATTTTCCCTAAATAAACAATTTTCAAATGAAATTGTCACCAAATATTTCAAACGCCCACGAGAGTTACTCAACGAACAATACTTTTCCATAAACAATAGACATACTTCAGATAAGACTAATAATAGACGTACCAATACATTCATCCGGTTTAGTTCCGGACCCCACGTGATCTACCTGGGATTTTATATCCGATGCGGATTTTACCTACCGCCTACGTTCGTTGGAGATGTGAAGAAAATATACTCAATCCAACCTCGTTACGCCACGCTGGTACCGGCTTGGCCACTGAACCGCGTTTTTATAAAGACCAAATAAAAAACATCTGGTCGCTAATAATAAAAAGCAAGCGAAAAACAAACTTTGACACCTACCAATTTCACAACAAGCCCACAGCAAAAAGAAGTTCATTCTAGTCGCTTAGGCGTTAGTTACAGTTATCATCTAAAAATATAAAAAACCAAAAACAATTGACATCAATAATGACCATTACCCAGCGGATACTTTCAACCAGAACCTACTCGCATGCAGAAGACGTATACTACAAAGAATATTCCAATTTACGTTTTTACGTCATACGCTCATCCAAATAAACAACGTGATGGGAATCGCTTGACAAAAAGTATCATCAAACAAGAATCTAGAACCAATTCCGACAAACCATATTTACTACACGTATCTATCCCGACTTTTTTTAACCGTACCGTCATCAAACAAATACAATATGTTCTTGAAAAATACTTAGAAACTCCTATGTTTCGTTAAATGCACACACCTAAGCAGACGAAATTAGAGAAAGACGGTGCAAAAAGAATTGGATAAGACGCAACAAACAAAAGAAAACCCTTCCTCCGATCCCACCAGGCACAAATGGAGACCTACGAATCTATTATCGTGACACTTATAATTTCAATCTGTTCGACCACAAGGTTAGAAGACGATTCAACGTCGTAACGTCCATCCCCAATACGGCTACGGCTACAGACGAGCAATCAACATGAGAAGACGCTACGTTGCTACCTACAAATATCACGTGCCTGTCACGTGATTAATAACAGCAACAATCATTATCTGTTATTGAAGACGTGCGAACAGTAGCGCAAGCTATATCATTTCTAAAAAAGATCAATCTATTATCAGCCCCGGACGTATTTTTAAGCCGAACACCTCCTCCAGAATCTGACTCTACTACAACCATGAGCGATCTATCATAATTCTCTGCCGCTGAATCAACAGCCACAGTTATACCTTTGCCGACACAGGCGCATGACTATTAAATTATAAAAACAATTACGGACCTTTATTAAATATACTATTCTACACCTGACAGTATTTACGTGTAGTATCCTTAGGTATAAAAGAAAAATACGGACAAATAGATTATGCTAGAACTCCCTTTTTATACTAACAGTTCTCTTTCTATTTAGTTGCCTTTGGTGCGATGGTCCGAGATTTGGTTTTTAGTTGTTGGAATTGCTTTCGGTCTTAGTATCTAGCAATCTAGGATCTTTGTAATTTTTACTGTAACTTTGTTCACTTTGTGAAATAAAAATAAAAAATAAAAAAAAATTTTTATTTGAGTCATTTATAATTATCATGTGAATGGATTGAGATCGGCGTAAATTTTTATCTGTAAAAGTTTCATAATATGAATTTTTTTTTAGTTTATTTAAAAGAAAATGATTGAAAGAACTGAAATCAATTAGTTACTAGTATATAATTAGGTAATAAATCAAGATAATTCTTTTCTGACCATCACGAAAATATTTTTTTTTTAATCAAAAAATTGTTAGCATTTACTTCCACTCCAATCACTAATAACTGTATGTACTATACGATTTAGCAAAGCCAATTTAAATCACATATTTACCAATTGCTTCCAGTTATTATTTGATGTTAATTTCATGCCTGGCCTGTTTGATTTTTCTATATACTGTACATCCATCAATCCAATTTGCTTCAATCCTGTCATTTGCAATATGCTTAATATTGTAATTTCTATCATATGGCATCCATTCTAATATCTTGTATAGCACTGATGCATATTTGTATTGATTATGAACTGATAGTTGAGTATCTATAATAAGTTTATCAATATGATTATTACCACCGCAGCACCGCTTGTCCAATTTTCAAAATTTTGTTGAAAATGCATTACATATAATGTTACAATTTTCACATATTTCATTCCAAACTAACATACAAAATTTTGTTATTGGTTCTCGAGTTATATCATAAACTTCATGAGGTACTTTAATCTGCAATTATAGTAGTTATATTAATAAATAAACTTTATTTAATAAATTTCATTTAAATAATAAATCAATTATCTCATTTATAGATTTTATAAGATTATTCGAATCGTCCAAACTTTTCAGTAACGTCATTTTATTTCTTCTTTTCTCTATATTTAATCTACAAATCCTTCTGTATATTCTTCAATCCAATTTGCTCTATACATTTTGGTAAACCTATATTCTATAATATATTTATTAATAACAAATAATTTATCGTAAGGTATCCGTTTCAATTATTTTTTTAAATATATATCCATATTCTTTAAAATCTGGCAGATTAATTAATTCATCAACGGTCTCAAAATGTTGTAAAACGGTCAATGTCTAATAATCTATAATTTAAAAAAATTGTTAGAAATTAAACAAAAAATTTGAATAATAAGAGAGAAAATTTATTTCAACGTGGCTGCATAAATAGGAGTTAACATTTGTTTTGCGTAACAATCGAGTAGTTAAACCCGAATAATACTGGGTAACAAAAAGACAAATACTAAGACCAGAAATTACATAATGCCTCCCCAGAATAATTCAAAAAAGAAAGGACCTACATGCTTGGTTCACGAGGCCCTGCATGTAATGCGAAAGTATTAAATTTTTTTTTTTTTTGGTTTAACGAAATACTTTATTGTTTATATGATACAAAACACAAGATACATCATTATCATTTAAAATTAAATTAAATTGATATTGTTTGACGAATCTAGTTAATTTAAAATTTACCAAAATCGTAGTATATAGCTACTGTTGAATTCATTACAGAATATATGTATTCTAATATAAATTGATCGATCAATCATCGATTTAAAAAAAATTTTTTTTAATTAAATTTCATTTTTTTTTTTGTGATTGGTCAACAGTTTGATTCAAATGAAGCCAAGATTTTGTGATAGATTAATTGATTGGGCTCACCAAGAAGTACTTGAGGTTAAGCAAATGGAATAAAATATTGATGAATTGATCCAACAATCTGATGAAATGTTACCAGAAGTGGTTTGTAAAATTTAATTAGCTGGCCGTGCTGAAAGAAATATTAAATTTGGGATATTGAAAATCAAAAATAAGTGAAATTAAAATTACATTAAAGAATCCAAATAATTCATCTGATATTTATAGTTTAATTAGTATTTATTAACAAAGTTACTCTTTATTGGATAAATATCATGATATTTCAGGTCATTTTCATTATATGTCATAGATTAAATACTAATGATTATATGATAAAAATACATATTGTAAAGGTAGAAATAAAAAATTATTTTAATGAATAACTTGATAATAATATAATTAAATTTTAATCTCAAATAAAAGAATATGAAAAAAATTATAAAATGTAACCAAAAATCACTTATTTTTTTCATTATTAAATACGTGAATTGCAAATTAAATGAAATAGGTTAGACATTTGTTTTTAAATATGATAAAATCTATGTTAAATACGTTAATTTAATATTTCAAAACTTTTAGTATTATTTCTTAATAAATTCCTTTTTTATTTTCAGTAATTTACCATTATATTATAAATTAGTAATAAAAAAATTTCTATAAAGTTGACATCATACTAATTTTATGTAAAATAGCTAATGGTAACGAAATCTTTTCTCCCTTACTTTTGACCTCCACTTCCCTTCCCCTTCCTACCCTTTTTACTTTTCTTTCCAATTTTTATTATATAAACTATTAATTAATAACTTAGAAACTAACTCCGCCTAAACTAATTGACATGAAAGTTACATTTATCAGTGATTTCTTAGTTAAAGACAAAGGAATACTTTCTACTTGTGTGATGTAATATTATCTTACTTTTAGTGTACATAATGGACAGCAACTCAGGAACAATCAAGCCTGAATATCATCTAGTCTGTAGGTCTAAGCTCCTGTTTCGTGGACAGTACTGAAGTACTTATTGTATTCGGTGAAAATTGAGTTTTATTTATGTGATCTTTTGGTAAAAATTTGTGAGAGTGGCCTGGCCCTAAAGTCTGATGATATTTTCCTAGTATCACGTTGACAATCGTAAATTATGACACTTCTTGTAAACTGTACTGTACAACCTCTTAATGCTATCGGCTCTAATTCAATAATAATTTACTAAACGGAAAATGAACCATTAAAATCAGTGTTCGGCAAATGACTTGAAATGACAAATGATTCAAATGACATGTCATTTGTCATTTGTCATTTCGTTACTCAAATGACAAATGATTTTAGTCATTCAGTCAATATTGTATATTTTGTAAAATTTGTAAATCATTTTATTTATTTAAGATAATAGATCAAACCTCAAAAAAAAAATTGAAGTTTATATATGTAACAAAAAAATTTTCAAAAGCAGCATGTATTTTTCAAATCACGTGATACATTTATTATATGATACAATACCATAATATATTAAGCTAAATTATTATCTATTCCTAAAAAAGTTGGTGCTTGGATATTTTCGTTAAAAAGATATTCCAAATTCCACTTTGCAGTCTCATCATCAGCAGGATGTACATTTCTTCCAGCTGCATAAAAATTTTGTGCCATTTCTAATAAATGATTATCTTCTTCATTATCAAACTGATTTTCACGTTCAGCTAAATTAATCCAATTTTCACAGATTTCAGACCAATGGAAATCATCTTTGGCTTCTTCAGTTCTTGAATCATCAGCTTCTTCTTCGTCCAAATCATCATTTTCTTTGTTGACTTCATCCATATCATCTGTGTCATCCCAGTCACTAACATTTAGGTCATCTTCGGAAATAAGCTCATTTTCTTCCTGTTCTAAATTTTCATCCTGATTGTCTAATATTGGCAAAGGAATATGGGGACGTCGTGCTTGTTTTTGAGCTTCCTCTACTTCTTTAACTTTATAAAGAATGCTACTCCGAATTCTTGCAATATCCAAAACTTTTTCATTCTAATTAATAAATAATAGAGATAAATTAAATAAATTATAAATAAATAAAATAAACTAAAGTAAAATTTATCTCATGTTAATAATAGTACCCATTTTTTAGTCAATAACTTACTTCCAACCGATTTCTTCTTGTTGTATGAATAAATCCCATAGTGGACCATAATCGTTCTACTGAAGCAGCATTTACGCAAATACCATAAATATGCAGTGCAAAACGTGATAATTCTGGAGCATGTCCTGAACATGATTCCCAAAAACTCATAATGTCCTCACCAAATTGCTCTATTGATGCTGGATCAAAAGGATATCGTCCTTTTTTAAACTTAGCAAATTCTAGAAGAATGGATTTTGGTCGAGTTCCATACCAAATTTCATAATAATAATTTAGCCATTGCCCAAAATCTGTGTAAGTAACTCGATGTGCAGTTTTATGAAATGTTTCAACACCATAATGTGGGTGAAGAATAAAAGAAAGCAACAAGAGTGGTTGCTCCCATTGAGCCCATCTTTTTTCAAGTCGATCTACCATTTTTGTACTAAAATTAGGGTCAGGTAATTCACGAAAAAGCTTCATTGTATAAGCAAAAACATGGAGTACTTCATGGAGTCGTGACATATCCTTTTGAAGTTTATTAAGGAATCCACAAAGTGGAAGTAATAAATTTTGTAATTCAAATAGTGTTGCCCAAAATGTAGAATCATTAACTATTTGAATAATATCAACTGGTAACAACTTGTTATTTGAAGAGATTTTGCATGAACGTCCAGATTTAGAACGTTGAGGAGAGAATTTTGCTACTAGTGACTAAAATAATTATTAATATTTTTATTTGATAATATATACAATATTACAAGGAATTAGAAAATTTTTAATTACCTTTAATGCAACTTCAGTTTTTAAAAGGCTATTAAAGCAGAAATAAAAACTATTCCAGCGCGTGTCACCAGGTCTTGTTAATGCAATGGGTTTTTTATAAATTGCCATTTGCTCATCTCTTAAGTTACCAGCAAAAAAGGAAGACATATTAAAAAAACTAACAATTCGAATTGCTTTTGTGGAGACATCCTTATATTTTTTTGATTCCTTAAATATATCTCCAAATACTAGGTTCATTTGGTGTGCCATACATGGTAAGAATATTTTGTCTTTATATTCTACACGCATTTGACGCCTATATTTTATATTTTAAAAAAATTATTAATTAAGAATATATTCAAAATAATTTTAATAAAATAATATAATACCTTGCAGCAGCATATTCTCCAGCTGAATCTGAGAC
>QZLH01000001.1:32243-49330 GCA_003833135.1 Oehlia diaphana
ATTTTATATTTTAAAAAAATTATTAATTAAGAATATATTCAAAATAATTTTAATAAAATAATATAATACCTTGCAGCAGCATATTCTCCAGCTGAATCTGAGACAAAGCACTTAATGTTAATCTTGTGGTTGTGTGCCTCCTCCATAACATCCTTAATATGACGAATCACATTTTGTGTTTTGGATCGTTCAGAACTAACATCTTTTGCACCCCACGTTATTGTTTTTCCTTCTGATGTAATAAATACTACACCAAATAAATGTTCTGATCGAACATTAGTCCATCCATCAAAGACAGCAGTAACTCCACCTAAATCCTTCTGTGCAATAGAAATGTTTTCTTCAACTAAATTTTTTGATGCATTCTTTAAAACTGACCCAGATAGTGTTTTTGCTGATGGTAATTTGACTGCTGGTATACAAAACTTAAAGAGTTCACGAGTTTCTGGGTTTTCTGCAAAGGAAAAAGGTAATCCATTTGATATAACCATATTAAAAAAGAGTTGGCAAAAATGTGGACCATCTTTTGTTGATAATGGGCGTGACACATAATTTGTGATAGGAGCTTGTCTAACCACCACTTGAGTTGGTATAACTTTTACACGTTTGTTAATCTCTTGTACTTCAATCTCATCTTCAGAAGTGGTTTCTTAAATAAATAAAATAGCATTAAAAATCAAGTTTTGTATACTTATTGTATTACTGTAAGATAGTATTACTCACCTTTTCTTTTACTTGTACTTTTATTACTTTTATAATTATCATCATGATTATCATTGCCTAATGAAAGAATTTCTGTGCATTCTCTTTCATCATACCTTTTTTTAAAATTTTCACAACTTGCTAAGTGGTCACGACAATACTTTGCTTTATTGGAAACACGACACTCCTTCTTTGTTATTGCAATATTTCATGTATATTCTTCAATACAACAAAGGCATACAGCATATTTATTAGTTTTATTATTCGGATTTGATACTAATTCAAAGTATGGATGAAAAGGATGTGGTTGTTTGCCCATTTTTTATTTAAAAATTAATGAAGCGTGAGAAAAAATGAAGACAAAATTAACGAGTTAGATCATATAAATATTTGTTTAGATAATCAATGTGACGCGTAACTAGTACGTAACGTGATATGATGATGAAATCAATTCGTGATTGAATGATCAACAAGTTGGCATAATGAGCTATGTATTATTACATTTATTTTATTTATAATATTATTATATTTGGTATAGAAATCATTATTACCAAATGACTAAATGACAAATGATTCAAATGACAGTCAAATGACATGTGATCATTTGGAATTTAGTCATTTGGTCATTTACGAAATGACAAATGTCAAATGATTTAGGATTATGACAAAGGATTAGGCAAATCCTTTAAATGGCCAAATGACTAGGTCATTTCCGAACACTGATTAAAATTGACCAATGACAAAGAAAACATGGGTGTAAAACCAATAGCGCACACCAAATAAAAGAAAAAGAAGGATGATTCATCAAATTTTCACAACATCAGATAAAAGGAGCAAGATCTGTATTAAATGAAAACCGTTGTGTCTTCAAAGGTATCTTACAGCTCCTGATTGTATCGTAAACTCTATATAAGAAATTTTTTACATCGTAACCATTATTGTCCTCTTTAGTTCATGTATTTTGAGTGGCTCCCGTTATTTCTCATAAAGTAGTTATGAACTGAGTAACGAAAAGTTTTGAAAATTCTTTGGAATATTGTCTGTAAATATTCTTTGGTGCTTTTGACATACTTTTTTACCAACATCTTGTTGAGTAATTTTAAATTTCATTATTTGTTAATTTTCATATTTTTTCCCAAGGAACCACAAATGATCGGCATCATGTGACATAGCCAATCAAAATGCATAGTCCTTTATATCAGACGCCCGAGTCGCGTTTAATAAGAATTTTTGAAAGTTTTATAAAAATTAAACATTATCCGCATAAATAAGTCAAATAAAGAACCAAAATTTTAATTTAATTTTAATAATAATTATTCATAATAAATATTGGCAAAAAAAAAAAAAAAAAAAAAAAAAAAAAAAAAAATTTTAAATAAAAATAAAAAAAAAAATAAAAAAAAAAAAAAAAAAAAAAAAAAAAAAAAAAAAAAAACAAAAAAAAAAATTCTATAAAAAATTAAAATATGATAATTATATATATTACCGAGTTACAGTATATCTGTATATTAAAAAAAAAAAATTGAGTAAAAATAAATAAATCTATAAAAATTTCTACGATTTAACTTATATCAATTAATTAGTTACCTAAATTATTTAACATGGTTTTCATTAGTTTCTCAAAAGTTTGTCATACAATATCTAACGCTAATAGAAAATGTACTAATTTCTAGACAATTTTCACAACTAACAAAATAAATAAACCTACTATCATCCGCTATTAAATTATATTATTTTATGCAATGAGACTTATCCTAACTCACAAATTATTCTTAGAATATGCAGTAAATATTTTCAAAAATCCATTATATCAATTCTAAATAGGTTAAAGAGCAAACATTTATTGTGAACCTTAAAACTTTTAAAAAAAGTTGAGATTTAAACTCTTAAAGGATATAATAACGGATAAAAACTTTGTTCACTTATTAAATATGTCCAATAAAGTGTCTATTTATCCTAATATCAAAATAAATTTGACAAAAAAAAATATTAAAATTTTATTGTAAGAAACGAACTTGATGTGGCTTAGAATTGATCATGATCGGCATAATTTTGAAAATCGATGTAATTAATTTTTCTCCAAATACAAGAAATAAAAATAATTATTACTGCTTACAGTATCAAAAGATTAAGCCAGGACCCCGAACAATACATGAAAAGGTAACAATACGGAGTTTGCGTAGAATGAGCCCAAAAAAGTGTAGTTCATTTCCTTTTTTGGATAATTCCGACCAGCATTACATAGTGCCGGCCCTGAAGAGATGCGTAGAGCTATTAGTAAATTTGTGCCGATCTCTTGTTACCTATTGATATATTGCTCGGGGTCCTATTAAGCCATTAAGGTATATTGCAGTATTAAATATTTTTTTTTTTATCAATGAAGTAATAGTTAATTTTATCAGGATATAAGTTCTACCTAAAAAAGGAAAAATTTATCATTTACATAACTGATAATGTTTACTTGTATTATTAAAAAAGGAAAATTAAAATAAATCAGATAAAAAATTTTTTTTTTTTTTTCTGAAACATTAAAATCCGAATCTTATTTAAATTATTTAAATTACTAAAAAAAAAAGAAACCCTTAGTCATGAGGTCATAACATTAACACAAAAATTCTAAATTAAGGTTCATTATGTAATATCAATTAGGGAAGATTTGCATTTAATGTCGAATACTGTAAGATTTAACGTAACGTCCAATTTTTTCTTTTTTTTTACTTTTTTAAAATAATTTTTTTTTCAATCGAGTATATTCACTAAATTATAAGTGTTATATTTTACTTAAAAATATTAATAAAATGGATATTGTAATCTCAGTTGTATCTAAATTTTGGTTTGGAATAAGAAATAATTTTAAAACTGATGCTAAAACTTTATGGAAAGAATGCGATGGTGAATATCAGGTAAAAATATTATAATATAATAAACAATATAGATATTTATTAAAATTTTTTAATCTTTTAACCTTTCATTTCAATAGTTCCACGCTACAATTTTTTCAACTGATTCAACTACTGAATCAGATGAAACTATTTCCTATCTTAAAAGAGTAAATATTATGGATTTAGAAAAAAGAAAAGAAGTATACGGAGTATGTGGAGAATGTAATGAACCAGGTACAGGATTATATTGGTGTCAACCTTGTAATGCTAAAAGATTTAAGGAAAATTTTAAAAATTGGACTAGTGGAAATAAAAATATTGATGAATTGATACAACAATCACAACTTAATGCTTTTTTTTGCTCAAAATGTCTTGAATGGATACCTTTTGAAACTTTTAAAAATGTTACCTATCTTACTAGAGGTGGTTTTAGTAAAATTTATTCGGCTGACTGGCCCGAAGGAAATATTGGGGGATGGAATATAAAAAATCAAAAATGGATCCGAACTTCTTTAAAAAAAGTTGCATTGAAAAGTTTAATTAATTCATCTAATAATATAAGTAATGATTTTTTAAATGAGGTAATTAAAATAAATCTTGTTTATTAATAATTGTATTTTAATAATTTTAATACATAATTTATTAACAGAATTTCTCTTTTTTAATGATTTTAGATTAAATATTATATTTCAAATCATTTTCATGCTACTGATACTGTTGTGTGTTTTGGAATAACTCAAGATCCAAATACTAAAGATTATATGATGGTTTTAGAATATTGTGAGGGAGGAAATTTGAGAAATAATTTAGTGAAAGGTTTAAAACTTGAAATTAAAATAAAATATTTATTTTATATTATAGATGGACTTTCAAATATTCATGATGCTGGAAGTATTCATAAAGATTTTCATTCGGGCAATATATTATGTAATAATAATTTACTAAAAATTAGTGATTTGGGGTTGTGTCAACCAGTAAATGATAATGAGCAAAAAGGAGTTTATGGAGTAATACCTTATATGGCACCCGAAGTTTTACGTGGATATCAATATACAAAAGCAGCAGATATTTACTCATTTGGAATAATGATGAATGAACTTATGTCAGAAGAAATTCCTTATAATGATATTCCTCATGATCATTTTTTGGTTGTTAAAATATGTAAAGGATTTAGATCAAAAATTTCTGATGATACACCAAAATTAATTGTAGATTTGATTATTAAATGTTGGGATGCTAAAGCAGAAAATAGACCAACTGCTAAAGAATTACGCCAAATATTGTTAATATATTATATTAACATTGATGACAAAAGTAGCGAAATTTATTCTCAAATAAAAGAATGTGAAAAAATTAAGGAAAATAAATTAAAAAACAGAACAAATGAAAATAAATCTAATAATCTTCAAACACACCCACAAGCAATTTATATCAGCAGACTTTTAAATTTTGAAAATCTTCCAGAACCAGTTAATTCAACCGATTATTTAACTTCATTTAAAGGTAAATATACGTTTAAAAAATTAATATGAAAATATATTTTATTGATTTTTTTATTTTTTTAATTAGAAACTATTTCATCGTCATCAGAAAATCCAAGTAAATATATATTTGTATTATTAAAGATTATTGTGATTATTATATAATAATATTTATTTTCATTTTATTAATAGTTTCTGAATGTTTGGATTGTGAATTAAATGAATTAGGTAAGACATCTGTTTTTTAAATATATGAAATTATTAGTTTAATTAATTATTATTAACATTTTTTTTTTTAAAAAAAAAATAGATCTTAACCAAGAAGATGATGAATAAATTTTAAGCAGTAAATTTATTTATTGCATCGCCTAGGAAAAATTATGTAATACCAACCAAAATAAAGGAGAGTGACATGAAGGTGGCGATGACATCGCGCACGTGATGATTAAATTTTTTCAATTTTAAATTAGTATATTGTTCAAAAGATTTTAGTAGTTTCTTTTTGTTATATTATTCCATTTTCTTATATAATTTCTTTTTGATTTCAGTACTTTTATTATTATATAATCTTAGCAAATTTCTTTATAAATTTTTTTATTTTTATTATACAATGTAGCGACGTGACTTTATTTGATCAAAGAAAATAAAATTTAAACTATAAAATAAAAACATCATCATGTTGTATACTAGTATTTTATTCTCTAAAACATTTTAGTTGTCTATATTATTTTAATATTCTTTAACTAAAATTTTAAATATCAAATTCGTATTGTATAGTACTGAACAGTAATTGTGCGGCAAATTTCATGATTTAATTAATTATCGGCGAAATAGAAAATTACGTGACTCCAAAACTGTAAAACATTCAGTACTTTACACAAAAAAAAAAAATATCTCGATCTTTAATTTCCTATTATTTAATTTTATTTTTATTTTCAGCTAAATCAAGTTTTACGAGATTTTAAGATCACCACTTTTCTTCGCAATTTCGTGATAGTAACAAAACAATTTATATTTTGGAGCGTAAAACAAAGTGTAGAACGAACATATATGCAAATTTAAGGTATATACTTTATTGAAATATTTCAGGTCTCCGGTGGAGGGAAGCAATATTTTCGTTTATTTTTAATGATTTATTTCTTTATTCATTGTTTATTGGAATTTATTATACACATTTATTGTTGTATATTGTTAATGTTTATTTTAAATAAAGACCAAAAAACTAAAACTAAGAATCCCCTTCGTTCTCCCTTCTATATATACTACTTCTTCGATTCATGTAAGTTATCCCTGGTATAAGCTATACTTCGTATATTCCTATAAAATTTAAGTTATACTAAGTTATACGAGGTATATAACTTACACTACGCAAGTAATAAACTAGATTATAATCAAAATATATAAATTTACTGTTGCTTCACATTATATAAAGCATCAAAACGCCAAGTTCCATTGATAGGAAAAAATGTATTTATACTATATTAGAGTAACATTTATATATTTTTATTAAACCAATGTATTATAATTTTAGAAAAAATTATTTTTGTGATTAAATAAATTTTATTGATTCTGCTTTTATTGTGTGAAACGACTGAAATGTGTATAAACTATTTATTAATGTCAACAGAAGCAAAAAATAATATTCTGTTGTTATTTATCAAGAAAAAGTTGGAAAATACAATTTATTTCTTGCTACATTATTATCATCATTATTTTAAAAGGAAGAATAAATAATTAAAGAAATTGGTTTCTGCAACTTAACAGTCACGTGCTTATCACCAAATTCGTATTTATCTTGTGATGATATTTTTTGCTAAGTTTACAATAATATTTAGATAAAGCTTTGATGAAAACCAGTCTTGAAATAGTAGCGAGCTGGAATAATAATCTATAAAAGATAGTCAAACAAAATATTCATCATGAATTAAATCATGATATGGAGGTAATCCAGAAATTACTTCATACATAATTATACCAAAACTATAAATATCTGCAGCTTTGGTATAAATCTGTCCTAGCAAAATTTCAGGTGCTGTATAAGGTAAAACTCCATATACATTGTTTTCTGTTTCTGTTGATACATTGTAATATGTAGGTTTATATAATCCCATATCACTTATAATAATGTTATCGTCTATTATTATATTTCCAACATGTAAATCTCGATGAATTAATTCATTATCATTAATATGTTGTAGTCTACATGAAATATTAAGTAAATGATAAAGTTTATCTCTCCAACTTAATTTATATTCTAGCAAATTTGCACGTTTCTACACAACCTACACAACACTAGGATTCTATTAGTTATTGCCTCTTAAATGGCAAATCAGAATCTCGAAAGAAATCACCCAGCGGATAGGGAATAGATAAGGATAGTAAGATAGTAATAGAAAACAAAAATGTGGCCATTTAGTCGGAGGAGGTTATCATTTCAAATCCATTATATTTTGTTGTATTACGCATAACCCAACTATGACATATTTTGTCAGTTGCTAAACAATATTAATAAGGAATAGATTTTTCTTGTGTTCTACCTTATTTTTTAGAGTCCACAATATATTTTGATGTGCAAGAATCAATATTGTAATATTACTCCTCAGCCATTATTGATCTCTCGTTTATGGAATATCTGTTAACTACTAGGTAATAAACTATTTATTGTAAATAAATATGTTCACGTTTGATAAAGTAAAGTCCTAAAAAACTAGTTACCTTCTCGCCATTACATGAAACTAATCTCGAGCCCTTTATTGTTTTCATTTGAGTACAACTATTTCCATATTCACTATGATATCTATGATAACAGAAAAAGCAGCTGCTCCTATTGCAAATAAAAATAGTAAGATGGTGATTATGTTTTCTGTTCTTGATTAGCATGATATCATTACCATATTTAAAAAAAATAATAATTGAAAGAACTTATATAAAAGGAATGCGGAATATTCATTTCCCGAAACAAACAAGGTGCTGTGTGACATCAATTATATACTCCCTTATTTTTGAAGTTACACAGTAGGTACATCTCGGTTACATTATGAATTAGCCGCAGTGATATAATTTACACCATTGTTTTAACAGTTTGAACCAGTGTTAGACCGCTCCTCGTGTATTTAACATACATTTGACCATTTAATATAATATTCTCAAGAGGTAACGTAAATAATAAAAGTGCGCAAAAATGTATGCAATTTTTTTTTTGTAGATCGGACTACCTTTTATGAATTAGCAGCTATTGTAACTTAGTATATTTTAATTTTATAAACGAATAGAGAATAATTTATGTCATTTTTAATTCATGCAATCGTGAATATGGAATAAAAAAAACACGGGTTTTGCATTATAATGAACCCTAAAAAACAATGATTGCCATCATTATTATTACTAGTAGATTAATAATCAGTTTCTCCCTTTCTACTACGAAATGATCGGGCGTTCATACTAAAAAAATGTCATTTTTAGCGTCGATCATTTTATATTATGTTATGTAAAATAAACGTAACACAAAGTAATAGTGATACATATTTTTTGCGTCAAAATGAAAGATTTGCCAAGAAAAGTATGTGTGTATGCCATGTGAAGTAAATTGGTTAAAAGAAAATTTTTCAGACTGGATCAGCAAAAACGAACAAATTGATAAATTAATTCAATAAATAAAAATTAGGTATTAATGGTTATAAAGATATAATATTCCATATCTCCAGTTTAATAATATTAAGAATTAAGCAAAAACAAAATATTCAGTAAAATGGAAGGATTGACCATGTTATTTTATAAAAAGGAATATACAAGAAATAAAGCAATAAGGTATATAAATTTAATTTCAAATACATAATATTAAATTAACTGCGTCTCAAATTTCGCGAGAATAAATCTGGTTAAGTAAACTTATTTGACATAACCTCGATAGTGTAAAGCTGTAGCACAACAATCTACGTCATAAAGTGTACCAAAATCACACTTCCAATATACTGTAAGCCAAGCATCAAACCAAGTCCCTCCTGGAGGCGTATCAATAGTATATGGCCAGTTAGATGTATATGGGTCAACAGTATTAGGACCTTCACCTTTACATTCACAGTCATTAACGAACCGTGGATTTTTCAGAAATCTATATTTACCGCCAGCATCATCACTCATGGTAAAGTGGCCGAATGCTTGTGAATGGGAACCATCATTACTTTTAACCGTAATATTGAGACTCTTATTTGATAACATATTAGCATCAGTTATTGAAAAAGTATCACATTCTATATAATAAAAAAGGATTATTTCTTTTTTACTCGAATAATAATAATAAATTAGAAATTGTTTGAAAATTTACATACTACAAACATCTTTGTCACAACCATTAAGACCAGCAGGATGACATCCGTAAGTTTTTTCAGAATATATAAGGAAAAAAAATACAAACAAAGTAAATGTAATAATAAAGGATTTCTGATTCATAATGAATTTTTGAATTATTATTGATACAATTATGTTAATATCTATGTACGATATTTATAGATATTTATATTGCTTAAAAAAAAAAATCTTTTCTCATTTAATCCGTTAATCCATGTACAAATATAAAAACTAGAGAATAATAAAAACCTCAATTTGGATTAGCTCCGAGACGATCGAATCAACCCGGGTATTTGACCCGATTTGTGTTTATATCAGCTATGTGTCGGAATCACGTGATATATCTGTTGATCAATGGTAATTACCGGGACGATTAATATTACCGATGGATGATCAACGTAACATAACGGGAAGATTAATGTTTGATATATCGAATATATCAAATATATTGCATATATTGTATATATGGCTTATATGTCACATATCAAACATTTTAAATATTTTTAGTTTAGTGTATTTACTTATAAATAGATGCGTTATTTTTCGATGTAATTAGATAGATATCCAAGCACTAAAATATTAAGTGATATTTACTGATATTAAATAAAAACATATTTTATTGTTATTAATCTCTTTGGTTATCTCGTTGTCATTTGTTATCTTATACACTTAACCCATTGTTTTATTGTTATTTATTGTCATAATCCTTTATTTGTGTCTGATCCATTGGGAGTGCAATACTTTACTCACATCTGATCGGATTTGAAGATATTTTGGTCATTTGTGATTTGGAGTTAATTTATGTTTATTATTATTGCATTAATTATTGTCAAACTTTTAATACATATACACCTTCTGCTTACCCCAATTAACCTTTTGTTTATTTTCATAAACACTAAAGAACTGATACTAACCCTATTTAAAATAATTTTATGCAGCCCATCATCGAATATTTCATCGGTGATAAGTCCTTGTATTGGTGTTGTAAAAAACTTGAGCCCATGTGATACACAAGCTACACGAATAATCCTTTATTTAGTAATACAAAATAACAACAACTCGAGTAATAAATATAATGCTTGGTTATAATTTCTAATCTAATAAAAATATTCCTTAAATTATAAACTAAAATAAAACATAAAAATAATTAAGATAATTTCCTTCATTACCATTCCAAATAAATCATTAATTAAAATAACTAATGAGGCACTTATTCATCATAAGAAAAAGGTAAAAAGAATCGAAAAGAAAATTATATGTGGCCTTGTTCTAAACTAATAATTTTCAATAAATTGTAAGTTCCCTAAAATAGGTATATATCATGCGATCCAATAAAAATAAATTTATATACAAAAATAGTTTTACGTCATTTGCGGACGTAACCCCAGACCATAGTAAATAAAAATACTTAAAAAAAATTTATACACTTATACACTTAAACTACCGTTGGCCATTGCATAAAGTACTTCGATAATAATACTCCCGTGATTAAGATCCGGGTATTATTCACCACCCTTTGAACACCCTTTGTGATCTGTTCATGTATAGTACCGTTGGTACCACAACCTATTCGTGTTATTGCTAACCGGTTTGCTGAAGATAAGGGGTGAATGTCCGTCAATAACAGACACTGCTTTGTCACTTCAAATCACTTACAGATCTTTTGATTAATAGAGTTTGTACTTGAATAATTTATTTATTAATATATGTAAATTGATACCTGGAGTCGTTACCCGTATCGCACAACCAAGTATTCCATAATAATCACTTTTTTTATTGATGAAATTATTTTTTTATTCTATAAGTGAATAAATAAACTACACTTATTATGGAAATTTTATACTTATTTGATTTATGTGAAATCATAACTTGTAATTTATAAAGAATTTTGAATGAAGTGTTTTCTATGAGTTCAAGTCTAATCAATCTTATATTTTAGGAACGTATTTTTAATGTAATAATCCCCTGTAGGGATTGTAATCGATTCTGCCAAAATAAAATCCGATCAGAATCGATTAAACTCGATTATCGAATAAAAAATCCAAACTATAGTGCCGGCCCGAATTACGAGATTATAAGTCACGTTGCATATGATGTTGTGAATTGTTATACTAAAGTATTAATTCCGGCCGGAATTATAGCCTGGCCAGAGTTACCGCCGATCACTGATTATTCGTGCAATGCACCTGATCATTGGGAAATTTTCCTGCCACAAATTTAATGATGCACAATCAATCAAAATTTGAGAAATGATTAATCGTTTCTAAAATCGATTCTAATTGTGGGAATCGACCCAATCCCCTGTCACGCTAAATGTTACTTATAGATACCTTCATACTAATTTTTCATGTGATAACTATGACCGAGAATCTTCGATATTTATTTCCCGGTCTCATATAGATACCTGGGAAATCCCTAATTTTATAAGTATTATTTAAAATATCGTAATAATTTAACAAGTTGCGTTTTATTTTATTTCAGTACTAAATGACATACTATAAAAATTTTATTTGATTGCTAATTGCCTAATAATTTCGTTCTATATATTGCCCAAATATATATAATATCACTACAATTTTCTACGGAAATCTTAAGAATTTTCAATTTTTGATATTTTAAATCGTCATCTTCTGAATTCTTTCTACTTTCGTCATGTTGTCCAATTAAATCAGATGCTTTGGAAAATCCTAAAAAAAACAAACAAATGATTAGTTCTGAACAAATTAAAAGTTTTAACAAATGTTAGTTGAATCCTTTAGTGCAGATTTTTTGGTAGAAATTAGAAGAGAAACATTGTCTCGTTTACGTTTGTTTGATGTTGATAAGCAGATACTTCTGAAATTGTTTAATAGCACCAGATCCAACAAGATTATTACCCATTGATCGCATCATTGAATGATTAGTAATGCTACGATCTTTAAAATTCAACCCAGAATCAATACATATACACAGTGAAATTTGATATACCGGAACCTTGATATAACAGATTTCTTGATATAACGGATTCTTGACAAATTTTACTATGGAACGGATGATTGCATCATGTGCCTTTTTTCTAGCTTTGTTATTAGGTATCATTACCACAACCTATCTTTTGGGAGTATTGATTGATACAAAGAAATAATCATTCTCAACATTATTAGGACGTTAAGTATTTTTTAATATCTGCAACAGGGGTATAAGCATTTCCTAAAGTATCAGGCGGCAGGTGGTATAAAATTAATACCAGATACTGCATATGGATCTTTAATCCCTTCTGTATGATTCTCTTCTTTAGATAACTCAAGCTTTATTCCACCATCATCCATTTCAATAATCCAAGAAGTTTTCAATCATTTGGCATCCCACCTCTTAAACAACACAATAAGATCCATAGTCTTTACCAAAAGTTATTTTTAGAAAAAAGCGTTTTCGCAATGTTTTTTTCAAAGGTATACTTCAAAATTTTTTATTTTATTTTTCAACGAAGCGTTTATTAACGCTTCATTTTTTTTAATCTGCTCCTTGGAATTATAGAATTCATTTCGAAGGTAATATACTTCAAAATATTTTTTTATTTTGATTATTTTCAATGAAACGTCCTTTAGGAGTATCAGCTGTAATGGCAGGAGAGGTAAGTATAAATATGATTTCACCACTTTCTAATTGGTCTGATTGTTTTTGGTTATTATTTTCCCTTGATCAGCGATTAATTTCCATCTGAAGTTCTATGTAAACTCTTAAATTGAGAAGTGTCAAATAAGTTTGTAACCCTAATTTTTTCAAATATTTCAGATATCTCTCGTGCTATAGCACAAAATCCGACATAAACTGAAGAAGCTTTATATTCTTAACCATCAGATTTTCTTACTTCAACTAGAAATTGTTCTAACTGGTCGGACAATTATTTGTTATCCAGTTCAACAATATCATTTGAATAACTATGAACTTCACGAAATTTCATAAATAAGCTTATCCACTATTTGTTAGATTTATCTGTATTTACACTTGATGCATTCTGAAATTCTAAAATTGTCTCTTTGGTTGATGAAACAAATCATGTGGTCATTGTTTTTATTTAAAAAAGAAATAGTAATAAGAAAGGGAACAAGTTTAGTAATATGAAAAAGTGAAATTTAATAAGAAGAGAAAACATGAGAAGAGAAAGTATTAGAGGAAAGAGAAGCGTGAGAAAATAATAATCAAAAAAAGGTTAAAAATAGTTTTAAAATAGTTAAAAATAGTTAATCACGTGTCAAATTTAATGAGTGAACACGCTCCAAGGGATTACCTATTTATTTCCTGGGAAGGGAAACTTCCCATGATATAATGATAAAAAATTTATTAAGACTAGAAAATAATTATACGACACGCTTCAGATATCAATTTACGTCTGAATGCACGTCAGTTATCATCTGACAAAATCGACACCTGAGGCAACCAGTATTGTCACCGGACTAAAAATATGCTTTTATGCAGCAAGATACATTATATTTACTGGTCCGAACTGGACTGAATAATACTGGATTGAAATGACCGTATTTGCTTTGACTGGACGGTCTAGTTAATTAATTTTGATAACTGGACTTAAAGTGGAACAAACGGTCCAGTGGACTTGGATATATGACAACACTGGAATGACTGGACACAACATAAAATACAAACCTACCAAACACCAAATTTATGTAAAAGAATAAGTTGGTGTTAAACTTGATTTAAGTCTCTTATGTACTGTCTTTTATATTTTGATTAAATTTTATTACGCGATCAATTTAATTATTATTTGAATGAATACTAATAAATACATATAAAAAATAATATTTCTTGCATAAAAATTGCATTTATTAATTATTTACTTTATTCTTCATGCAAATTGTTATTGTTATTTCACAAAGAGAATAATTATTCCTCATATGATTTGTAAAAAACTTAAAGCTTAACCTATACCTAATATCACGTGATTTGATTATTAATTTCAGCCCGCACTTCGTAGACTCTACGGTCGATTTTATAATCGCATCATTCGTCATATTTTTAGCTTTTAATTAATAATAAATGATTTAAAAGAGATTTAAAAGAAATAATAACTATCATATTTTTATACCGGCACGCACATTCGATTTTTCTTTGATTAAAGGTACACACGCGCGTGTACTTTACAAAATATACTTTATGTTATTTAACAATAAAAAATAATCTAGTTTTTTTCCATCAAAATCAGAATACCAAAAAAAAAAAAAATGTGTACTAGATCCTACGTCCCTACCCCAATTCTAAATTCAGTCATCAAACATTTCACCCCATTAAAAATTTGTCAATATTTGTTTTGATACAAGTGTTTTTTTTTTATTAATAATTAATGATCATATTCATTTAGACTAAAATAATTACGAACAATAAAAGTATTCCATTAAAAAATTCCATAACTAAATAATTTAGTCCAGCGAACAATAAAAAGAATTTCATTGAAAAATTCCATAACTAAATAATTTAGTCCAGCGAACAATAAAAAGAATTTCATTGAAAAATTCCATAACTAAATAATTAAGTCTAGCGAACAATAAAAAGAATTTAATTGAAAAATTCCATAAATAATTAAGTATTAAAAAATCAATAATATATAATAATCACAAAAAAAAAAAAACGATTAACTTTTCATAGATAGATTTGCAAGAAAAACAATTATTTGATGCAATAAATTGTACTTACTACTTTGATACGGAGATTAAAATGTCGCACAAGATGATATGTTCGACATGCATTGTGTAGTAGACACAACTTCGTTTAAAAATTTAAAAGTGGTTAGATTCAATGTTGCACGTAACTACGATCGACATACAGTGATACGCAGACACAACATCTCTGAAATAAATAATTCAAAATAAGGCTAGAGAAAATCGGAGTACGGACTTAGTATTATCATCAAAAGCCCCCCAAAAAAAACCAAAAAAAAAAAGTAACAGAATGTATACCTTTCTCTGTAAGCAAATTATAAGCTCGGAATGTTTTGAGTGCACTATTTTTTTAAAAGAGTAATGAATAAATGTGTTCTACACCATTCAGATGGATGGCATGGGTAAAATCTTTAGAAAATATTTTAGGAAAATAAGGTAAAGAATTTTTTTTTTGTAATTAACTTCTAATTGTTGATTTAATGAACTTGCCAGAACTAAACCTGTCAGAAGCTAATCTACAATTATTTAAACCTAAATTGGTGTAAGTGTTACCCAATTGGATAAAGAAACAACTTAATTGGTTAATACTTTTTTTATGGCGCTTCTTCCCGTATCAATTATTCCAGATTATCAGAGTCAAGAACTGTAATAGTGAAACAAATTTAACGTAAAGCTGCATAACATAAAACTTTCGATATTAAACATTTACAGCCTTAATATGCAGTAACTGCGGCAAGGATATTTATTGTCAATAATTTCGGATAAATTATTTGATTCATGATATCATAAAGAGAGAAGAGTGCCACAGAAAAAAAATTATTTACGTATAAATAATTTTTTTTTTTTAATAAAAAAAAATTACATGTTATATTAGTATCTTAAAAAAATTTTCATTGAAGCAAATAAAATATTTTATCATAAGAACGTGTAAACAAATATGAAATCTTATTATTTTATGTAAATAAAATAAATTTAATTTAATTTACTAAATTTGTTTTTCATAAAAAATTTCAAATATAATCGGAGTACGGATTAGAAAAACTCCATTTAATATTACTAAAAACCTTTATTTTTACATCTGTTTTAATGTTTACCCTTTATAGAATAATTGGAACACGCAATAAGAAGTTTATTCAAAGATTCCGAAAAAGTCAAACTTGATCGTCAAAGAATTTAATAATTGAATTCACTCATTCAAAGATTCCAAAATTGTTGTGACGTAACTGGAGACTTCAAAGATTATCTGAAGTTTTTGATTATAAAAAAAAAAGTAAGTCCTATGCATAATAAAATGTAACCATTATTTATCACTAACGTGCATATTATTTTTAATTTAAAAAAATTATAACAAATGAGAATAATAATTTCATTAAAAGTTCTAAAAAAGTCATAAGATACCTTAAAAAAGTAAATTTCTTTACTCTTTTTTTCTTTTCCTTTTTTTCTTTTGTAAAAAAAAAAGTAAAAAGTTTAATTATTCTTGCCCAATTTATTACAACTCTGAAAAAAATTTCAAAATGAAATTAAATTATATATCATTTTTTATAACTATATCGATAATTTTATTGACATTATCACCGGTAAAATCATCAATCATTTTTGAAGAAAACCAAAATTCAACTGACCAACTACCCAGAGTGTTCGGTTTAGATTGTTATGATGATAACACTATAGTCGTTCGAATAGTTCGTAAAGATCCTACCAAATTTCAATGTCTTGAGGATTATTTATCCATTCGTACAATTTATCCCAATGGAACTGTTAAAGGATTTGATCTTTCATCAGATACTTTAAATATACAATCTTTTAATTTTTGTATTCTTCCAAAATATCCAAAAGCAAATCCTCTTAGATTTTATCCCGTAAAAAAAAATTTTTTATTAATAACTTACGCGGAAGCTGATGATATAAACAACCCTTACACTTATAATGATTGGGGAGTGGTTATCGACTTAGATGGAGGAATTCACAGGTAACAAATAAATCTTTAAATATATATAAAAATAATAATAATTACTTAG
>QZLH01000001.1:49726-71639 GCA_003833135.1 Oehlia diaphana
CCTCTTAGATTTTATCCCGTAAAAAAAAATTTTTTATTAATAACTTACGCGGAAGCTGATGATATAAACAACCCTTACACTTATAATGATTGGGGAGTGGTTATCGACTTAGATGGAGGAATTCACAGGTAACAAATAAATCTTTAAATATATATAAAAATAATAATAATTACTTAGTTCCTTTATAGTAAAATTAAGCTGGGACCATCGTACGTTAATATCACTACTAAAGATTGGAAGCCAGGTCAAGATTCCATCAAGCCAAATGTTCATCGTGATAATGGATTTCTCCGAGCCGCTCCTATAACAAATTCTACTGGTTATTCCTTACAGCAATTTAAAATGTAATTTATCAAATTAATAAATTTCTAAATTTTAAATATAAAAACTAAGATAAAAATTAATTTAACATTTGTATATTTACTTTTTTAAGCGATGAAAATGGAGGAATACAACAAATTGTAGAAACTGTAAACATATATCCTACTAGCTACCCGCTTGAAACAGTTGCAACGATGGACGGAGGATATGCACTTATTTATCCTAATAATACGGGTTCAACAACCATTTCAACAACTCCTCTTACTCCACAGTTTGGAATTTACTGCTTGTTATTAGGATACGGAAAAGGAATTACACAAGGGCCAATTGTACTTTATCAAACTTTGACTCCAATAAGTGTGCTTTTACTTGATTGTGAATTTTCTTATGTAGGAGTTGGACAAACTTGCATGATAATTGCAAACTCTACATTAACTGATAAAATATTTATTAAAATTGATTTTCTTTCATCTGGAACAGTATATAATATTACTACTTTTCAGAATTCAGCAATTACTACAGATTATAATATTAAATCATTAAGATATGGAGGTTATTTCTCATTTTATGCAGTACGAAGTATTGATAAGAAAAACTTTGATATTTATGGTTATATTATGGATTACTACGGTACCCTCTTTAATTGGGACCTTACATATCCCACGTTGACAAATCCTATAGCTGATATTTTAGTTTTACCAAATAACACACTTGTTATTCCTCAACCAGAGGAAGGAAAAAGTTGGTCTTTGCTCACCACTGATTTGTATAAAATTGAGGGGGAACGAGGTAACGTAACACAGAATTTTTTTTTTTCTTATACCTTTTAAACTTATAAACTTTATATATTTTTTTTTTAGACCATGGCTATGATAATTTACATATCGATACTACAATTCCTAAAATTGGTGATGTCATAAACTCGTCTGAAACTAAATTCCTCATAATTAAATACTATAACAAAGTTAGTTTATCACCAAATCGTAATGTTACAATTCTACAAGATGATGGTACTAGTCATGGTATTATACGTCAAATGACGTCTATGACTTCTACTGGCGACGATGGATACGATAAATTTGTGAATCTTATTGATGACGAATTTGGTTCTATTATTAACATTACAATAATTGATAGTACGTTCAATAAGCCTGGTGGAAGATATTACGTTTTAATTGATGATGGTTTTGCAAGTAGTAAAGATTACCATGAACCTATGATTGGTATACAAAGTAGCGTTTGGAACTTTACAACTCGTAAGTGTTTTATAACGAATTCATATAAAAAAAACTATAATTTTTTAAAATAATTATCTTTTTTTAATAGTCCAAGATGATGATCATCCAACTAACATAAAAGGACAATATCAAAAAATAGTAAATTCTGTTAGTATTAACGGAAAAATTCGATTAACTTTAGACGGCACCGTTTATTTTAAAAGTATTAGACATGACAAAAATAAACGTAAAGAATTCTTTGATAATTTAACACAAGAATTAGCTAAAGCAATTCCCGTTAGTACAGAACGAATAACTTCAAGTGGAAGACATGAAATTGATACTTCAGTTTCTCCCGAACAATATATTTTATCTATTAATATTGAAAAAGTTAAGAATAAAGATGATAATTCAGTTAATTTAGTAGCTAGTGATTTAAATACTTTAATAAAAAATAAATTTATCACTCTTATTGGATCTGGAGAATATTCAAATTATTTGGATCATGAATATGGATATGTAACCATACGTAAGAATATTTTTTTTCTGTTGATAATTTTATTTCAAAGAAAAAAAAAAAAGTTTATTTAAAGCGCAATCGACTTAAATTAATATTACATTTAATACTTTAAATTTTGTGATAATAGCTAGGTGGTTCGAGGAAAATTGGAAAAGCCTTGTTGGAACAGGTGTACTTAATATCGGATTGTCCTCATATTCCTATAAGGTAAATTTATACAGGATTATAATTGCTATAAATTCAATCAAAATAAATAAACAAAATACATTTTTTTTTAGAAAGGCAAATTTGCAATTTATGCATGTGGAAACGCTATTGAAGAATTCGTAACGACAATACTTTTTACTAGTATAGATGCAGGATCTGTTGAAAATATTTTTACCACGAGGTAAGCCGAACTAAATTAAATAATAAAAAAAAATTCCAAAAAAATTATTTACACGGATTTTTTTTTTACGTCTCTTAGTATTTTCTTTGTGACATTACCGTTTATCGTAAATTTGGGATTTGCATTTGCAATTATAATTATTGAACTTACGAGAAGCGAAAGCGACCTTAAAAAATTAACAAAAGTTAATAAACTTTTAAATGAAATAGTCAGAAATTCCGATCATACAGAATCAACATATAATAAACTTATAAAGGAAATAAAAAAGAGTATAGAAGAAGATGATGATATTAAACTTACGAAAGAATTGGAAGAAGTAAAATATACCATTACAGAAATAGAAGTCTCATCAAAAGATGAAAAAAATAACACAGAAGTTGATGTAAAAAATATCATAAAAAAATTAAAAGTAATTAATGAACTTATAAAAGAAATAATGCAATTTGAGGATTTTGTGCAAGAATTAAAAGAACTTGATATATTAACGTCGTCATTGAACGAATTTACAAAAGATCCTGAAAAGTATAAAGCGTTTAAAGAAGTTAAAGATGAATTGGAAAAAGTTAAAAAAAATTTTCAAGAGTTTAACGAATTTACAAAAAAGTTGAATGAAGAATTTGAAAAAAACCAATTTACAGAAAAGTTGAATAAAGCAAAAAGTAACGACCTTATGAAAGGGTTGGAAGAAGTTATCGAACTTGCAGAAGAATTAGAAAAAGTCAAAATGTTTATAGATAAATTATATGGAGTTGAAGATAGTGTAAAAGATGTCGGTGATACAAATGAAATGAAAAATAACGAGGAAAATGGATATCATAAGTTTTCAAAATGGTTAAAAGATCATAGAGATAATCAAATGATGACAGTAATATTCATTATATTAGCAGGAGTTGACATTACACATTTAGAATTGCTTGGTTCAAAGATGCAAATTCAAATTCATAGTAATAAATTAAATTTTCTTGGATTAAAGCGATTTCGAAGTTTTAATATTTATTTTAATGCTAAATTATCTCGTGCAGCGCAACATAAAATTATTTGGGGAAAATTCTTCAACGCTCTTATCGGAGATATTTCTTTAATCTTTCTACAAGTATGTAATAATTTTTTTATATTGACTTTTAACTTTTATAAAATCAAACATTAAAGACTTATTTATTTTTTAATAATAGTGTTTTTATGTGACTCAGGTTGTGTCACTTGGTTACATACCTGTATACAACATTTTAAAAGCTAGTATTGATCTCTTTGGCAAAGGATTTGCTATCATTAAATATGTACGCGAAAACAGAAATGAGAAGGTTACAACAAACACATAATAATTTTTTAACAAATATTTATTTAACAAAAATTTTAATTTATTATTATTGTATTGTTATTATTAATATTCCATCAATTTGAAACGATACTAAGTTAATAAATAAAATTGTACGGCGGCTTCTAAATACTTATTATTTTTAAATGTTTTTAATTGTTTGCAATTATCTATATATAAGTACGTACATGAAACAAAATCCGCCCAATATTATCATATAAATTCTCGTACATTTAATTGGACGTATATTTATTATTGAATCAATTTACAAACAAAAGAAATGTTTCCCAGCATCAATGTATAAACAAATATACGACTTTAAAATATATGCTTTACTTAAAATAAACGATGATAAACGGAGGAATAAAGTAAAATGATCATAAAAGAAAAGGAAATGCCTCAACCGACAACCGGCGATCTGCGATATTTCATTGATGAGTCTAAGACTAAAGACAAACAATTTTAAACTTAAACTCTGATATTTCTCTCCCTTCGTTCTTTGGCACTTTGTATATAATTGCTACTTGTTGATAGAACCCACACTTCGTTACATGTTATACAAAAATATGAGTTATTCTTAGTTTAAGTTACAGTAGACTTACACTGCGGGTTTGTCGATCATATCGATTACATAATCTATAATTATAATATAGTATCTTCTTTATACGCCCTGTAAAAAATCTAATCCGTGTTTTATCTTTCCATGTTTTTTTCCGTGAATGTATCAATTCCATGGAACATGGAAATTTTCATCTCGCTAACCATTTTCACGGAATTTCCACGGAAGACACGGAGAAATAATAGAAATAATGGAAATATTCGGATAAAAATTTTTTATAGGGACGCTTTTACCGTATCAGCGTCGCATAATGTTTGCAGATCTTATCTAGATATCCAGATCAGAACCTTAAATATTCTATTGAAAAATTTCGAACCAGTTAAAGGAATTGACATGCAGACATGTATTAGCCATGAAGCGGCTGACATAATTAGCTAGTATGCAGATCATGCACATATATATTATAAACTCAAATAACTGTTGTTATGTAAAAATATCGATCAATAATAATAGCCCTAAAAAATTCTCGTGTGCCATAATAACATTTTCATTGTAATCGACAGTACTGTTAATAAGATCCAAATATAGATAAACGTTGTTTTTAACTCTTAATTTTGTATTACACAATTATCAAAGGCTGATACCGAAAACATCAATTATAATAAGAATAAAAAAATTTCATTGGATAATTTGAAAGCATCTTAGTTCTATGCATAAGAAGTTCTATGCATAAGATGATGTAACTGAAGTTTTTTTTAGTACGAACTTTATTATCATTAATAAATAAAATATTAAAAGTAAAAATAAACCTAAAAAATAGAAGGTAAAAATAAAAAATAATGTTTTAAATTTTTTCTCCGTAGTCCGTAAAAAATATTTTTATACATTTTAATGATTTAAATAATTTCAATACGTGGATACCTAGTAAATAATAAATCAAGATTAATATAATTTTTAATATTTACCAATACTTAACTTATCGAATCTGTATTTTCATAACAAAAATTTGTGATCATTGTTAATAGAATAATAATGTATATCTTTATAGGTAATTTATCATTTACATAAAATTGAACACTGCTTCAAAATAGATAGTAGTTGAAACGGTTGTTTCTGGATATATTTACAAAATAATCGTTCATAATACGTTTTTCATATAAAAAGCGATAAACAAGTAATCAGTTGTAGTAGATACAGAATATTAATATATTTATTTATTTATTATGATATTTAATATCAAAAAAGATACAGAAATGATTTTAAAAAAAGAAAACATTCGATCTTTGATTATTTATACTAATTTACTACACATTTCTAAACTGATTAAAATATATACTATAGTATATCGTTTAAAAGATCCCTGTATAATCAACACCTTGACCATCCTGAGTGGTCATTGCTTCATTAGGACCTCGTTTCCTAAATTTATTGTTATGACAATTATGTTTGTGTTTATGAACTGTTTTGGTAAGAATACCGTTGTTGTCACAGTCAACGCTAAACTCCTTAAACTTATGCCTAAAAGATTTGGTACCACCAGAACCGTCGGGTGTTATATTTAATCCATCCGTAAGATCAAAGAGGACATTACGGCATTCGTCAACAATTTTAAGTCCATAACTTGCGTGCTCATCATCGAAACCCTTACTGAAAATTCCCGTGACTTCGGTATGGCCTCTTTCGTCTTGAGCAAAGGCTACGATACCTCTACTTGAACCATGTTTGAAATCTGCGACGACGAATCTGCAACTACATTGATTTCGTTTTTCAAATGCTCTAGGTAATAATTCACTACCATCGGGAAAAGCTGACGCAATGGTAAATAAGAATAAGAGAACTAAAAATGATAAGTATGTATTGTATTTCATTTTTTTTTTTTTAAAGAGAAAAAAGGTCGTAGTAATATGTTTTATTATTATTATTATTATTATTATAAAGGCGAATTTAATTCGTGAGGAATGGAAAGTGTGGAAAAACTCACCCTTTTTATATTCCTCGCAAGAAAGAGAATTTATATTAATCGATTATTTCTTTGATTTCTCTTGATTTGATCAATTAATAATATGCAAGTATACATGCATATAGGTATGACTAAGGTCAGTAAACCTTATTATCGAATTCATGAACTGTGAATTCAGAATGTTCGTCTTCCGTAAAAAACTTATTATCATCTTTTAATTTAGCGAAATTAAAAATATACTTTGTGCCACATCAAAAATAGTTGTACAAGAATCAGTGATTGAATTGATTGAATTCAACTTAATTTGGTTAATCCGAACGGTCACAATAATAACAAAAAAGGGAATCATAACGAACGAAAAAAAGCTTAAAAACAAACAATAATTACTTCTTATAGATAAAATTACATGACTCCAAACTAAAAAAAGTAAATGATTCAAAAAATCCAAAAATAGTATACAAATAAAAAAATATTATTCTGGACGTAAAAAATTTGTGTTCAAACAGATAATCGCTTGTTTATCCGTAATTCCGTTTATGCATAAATAAGAAAAAAATAAATTTTTTTTTTTTTTTTTTTTTTTGTTTAAACATGAGTTTATACCGTAATCAACGAAAAATTTAGAAATTCCAAAAGGTTTTCCTTTATAAGTTAAGTGTCAAAGTATAGATCGAAAATTACAATAAATAAATAAATAAAGTTAAGTATTGTTATTATAAAAATTTATTCAAAAAAAAAAAAAAAATAAAAAGTCAGACTTTGGTGATACACCTTACAAAATTTGGGGATAAACTTGATGAAAAAAAAAAGAAAATTTTTTATGCATGTAACAGAAAGAAATATTTTTTTTTCTACCTCTCTCGTGAAATTTCAGCCGAGCTGCATTACATTCGTTAAATGAATAATGAAAATATAATATAGATTATGCTTATTTACTTTAAGAAATCTATTCATAATAAAGAAAAATAAATGATTTATTTTTTCTTTAAAAATTGTTTGTACTTCATGATAATTTTAGGATTACGAATAAAGAAAATCTCAATAAAATTTTATAAATAAAATAAAGTAAAAAATAATAAAGTAAATAATCATTTCCAAATAAAAGTCTTGTATAATAAAATTTGGTGATGCACCCCAAAAATTTCTGTGATGAGATTTTATTTTTAAAATGATTTGAAAAAACTTTAACCCATACGAAATTCAAGATGAAGTTAAATCTTATACTTTTTTTATCAATTTTATTGGTAATAATACCAATAACATCATCAATTATTACATATGAAGAAAAGCAAGTCAAAACACCTAACGTGATGAATATAGAAAATTTTGATGATGGTACAATAGTTATTCGAATAGCTCGTGTAAATTATATAGCTCCTCCCAGAACTTGCTTAGAGGAATTTTTTTCAATTCGTACGATTTATCCAAATGGAACTATTAATGAATTTGATATTTCATTGGACATACAACCCTTTAATTTTTGTACTCTTCCAAAAGTCAATCCTCTTAAATTTTACCCCATAAAAAAAAATCTCTTGTTCGTAACTTTTGTGGTAGCCGCAGATGTAAATAATCCATATTCTTATGATGATTGGGGAATGGTTATTGACTTAGATGGAGTTACTTACAAGTAAATAAATTGACTTCTTCATTTTTAAATGAAATAAAACTATATGCCTAAATAATAATAATTTTCTTTTATAGTAAAACTAAACTGGGACCATCTTTTGTTGATCCCAATACTAACGAATGGTCGCCCGCCGGTCAAGATTCTATTACACTAAACGTTCATCGTGACGGATTTCTTCGTACTACACCTATAACAAATTATACTGGATTTGCCTTACAGCAATACAAAATGTAATTTACTATGCCAATAAATATTAATTTGATTATAAAATATTGATTTAATCTTTATATATTTTTCTATCTTTTTAAGTGATAGAAATAATAACATACAGCTGCTCAGAGAAAAAGTAACCAAATATCCTACGGGTCATCCAATTGAAACGGTTGCAACGACAAATGGAGGATATGCGATTATTTATCCTATTATTACGAAGTCAACAACTTCTTTTTCTTCACAGATGAAATTATATGGAATATTCTTAGAATACGAAAATGATATCATACAAGGGCCAGTTATTCTTTATCAAACTCAAGTTCCGATATTAGAAGTTACTTTAATTAATTGTGATATTGCCTACATAGGAGTTGGACAAACTTGTATTTTAACTTTAAACACTGCACCAGGTCAAAACACATTGGTTAAAGTTGATTTTCTTTCATCAGGAACTACATACGATGTTAAAGCTTTTCAAAGTCCAAGTAGCGCTAACTATAATATTAAATCATTACGATATGGAGGCTATTTCTTATATTATACACAACCAATTGTAAATGATGCAACTAGACTTAATCTTTATGGCTTTATTTTGGATAACAACGGTATACAACATAGTTGGAGCCTTCCATATCCCACTTTGACAAATAGTGAAGCTGATATTACAATTTTACCTAACAATACTCTTATAATTCCTCAACCGGAAGTTGGACAAAGTTGGTCTTTAATCTCCATTGCTTTGAGTAGAATCGAGGGAGGACGAGGTAAAGTGATTCAAACAAAAAAAATTTTAATTCTTAAATAATAAATAATTATTAATTTTATCTTTTAACTTTATATATTACTAGACAATGGGTTTGAAAATTTACAAATCAGGACTGCAATTCCGGAAGTTAACGCAGTTATCGACCCATATGAAACCAAACTACTTATAATTAAATATTATGATCAAGTTGATTTATCACCAAATCATAATGTTACAATTTTACAAGATGATGGTACTGGGCATGGTATTATACGTCAAATCACTTCTATAAGCAACAATAATGGAGAATTTGTAAGATATATCGATGACTTTACTGTTGAAATCACAGTGATTGATAGTACTTTTAATCAGCCTAATGCAAAGTATTATATTTTAATTGACAATGGTTTTGTAAAAAATAGAAATTACCAAGAACCTATCATTGGTATACAAAATAATGGTTGGAGTTTTATAACAAGTAAGTGCTATATAATTATTTCGAACGAAAAAAAAACGAAAAAAATTATTACATATATGAATATGACCTTTTTTTCTTGAAAATATTTTTTTTCGTTATTGATAATTACAGAAAATGACAGCAGCGTTTCGAATAAATTTAATTTAAAAAATAAATTTAAGGAAGTGATTAACTCAACCGATATTGACGGAAAAGTTCGATTGACTACAGATGGGACCTCTTATTTTAAAAGTATTAAACATGACAAAATTAAACGTAAAGAATTTTTTGATAATTTAACATCAGAATTAGCTAAAGCAGTCCCTGTTGGTTCAGAACGAATAACAACAAATGGAAGACATCAAATTGATACTTCAGTTTCACCTGAACAATACATTTTGGCTATTAATATAAAAAAAGCTAAGAATAAAGGCGAAAGATCAGTTAATTCAATCGCTGAGGATTTAGATACTTTAATAAAGAATAAACTTATAACTGTTATTGGTTCTGGAGCATATTCAAATTATCTGGATCATAAATATGGATATGAAACCATACGTAAGAACTCATTTTTTTCGGGTGAGAGGTTTTATCCCAAATAAATAAAGTTAATATTTTTTTTTTCTTTTGTAAATAGCCAGGTGGATAGAAGAAAATTGGAAGAGACTTATTATTTCAATGTTATATGGAATATTATTGGTCATAACTGCTTTTATGGTGAATAGTTGACTATGGAATTTTAATTGAAATAGAACAATTGCTTACAAATATTCTTTTTTTCAGTTTAGTTCATTTGAAATTTGCGAATTTGGTACCTCTATTGCGACATTCATGACGACTATTCTTTTTACTAGTATAGATGCAGGAGACGTTGAAAATATCTTTACTACAAGGTAAATAACAAATGTCTAAACTAAATTAAATATATTGAAAATTAACATAAAAAAGTTCAAAAGAACACTTACAATAATTTTTTCTTTTTCTTCTCCACCTCAAGTCTTTTCTTTGTGACATTTCCGTTTATCGTAAATTTAGGTTTTGCATTCACAATTGTAATAAATGAACTCACGAGATTTAATTCAGATGACCGTGCAAAATTATTAAAAAATATTCAAAATCTTAAGACAGAAATATTTGATAGTGTCGATGATTTAGAAAAAGGCAATAATAATAGCAAAACCACAGAAGAATTAAATAAAATTAGTGACCTCAAAGGAAAATTACAAAAAGTTAACGAACTTGCAGAGGAATTTAAAAAAGTTAGAATTGAATTAAAAGAAGTTAAAGAAGATTTAGATGAATTTAGCAAAATTACAGAAAATTTGAAAAGTCCGGAAATTTTGAAAAACGTAGAGCATTTCACAAAAGATTTGAAAGAAGTTTTCAACTTTGTAAAAGAAGTTTTCAACCTTGTAAAAGAATTAAAAGAAGTTAACATAACAGAACATATTAATGAAATATACTTGAAAGATGAAACTAATGGAGAATTATATGAAGCTAATAAAATTCAATTAAAACAAGACTTAAAAACAGTTAATGAAAAAGACTTGATAGATGAAATTAAAGAAGAATATGAAGTTAATAAATCTCAATTAAAAGAAGACTTAGAAAAAGTTAATAAGCTTATAAAAGAATTAAAACAAATTAATATTAAAAAATTTATGGAAGAAATAAAAAAAGTTGACAAAGAATTAGAAGAAATTATTAGCAAATTTATGGAAGAATTAAAAAAAGCTAAAGAAGATTTGACAATAAAAAATAAAGAAAAAATATTTGATAATCTTATAAAACTTATAGAAGAATTAGAAAATGCTACCAAAGAACTTATTGAAGATGTTGATAAAAAAAGTAAGGAGCGTAATTGTTGGAGCAATTTACAAGAAGTAAGTAAGGAACTGATTCGTAAGATTAAAGATACGTTTAAGAAAATAATAAATGGGGGGGAAACCCATCAACAAAATCGACAATTTTCAGAATGGTTGATAGATAATAGAAGTAATATGAAAGTATTAGTTATATTCACGATACTAGCAGGAGTTGATATTTCACATTTAGAATTATTTGAATCAACATTGCAAATTAAACCTAATAGACTTTGTTGCCTTAAATCAAAGATTCCGGTACAACTTAGTAACTTTAATGCTAGATTATCTAATGCAGCAAAACGGAAAATATTTTGGGGAAATGTCACTAATATATTCATTGCTGATCTTGCTGAAATATTTATTCAGGTATGAAATTTCTTTTTACATTAATATTTTCATTAATTAAATTTTAATACTTTTTATTTAATTAATAGAGTTTTTATTTAAGCCAAGTCGTATCAGTTGGTTACACGCCTATATATACTATGTTAAATGCTAGTTTACATCTAGTAATTAATTTCTTCCGCATATGCAAATATATTTCAGAAGCGGAAGAAACGGAAGAATATGGTTGGTTTGGTTACATAATACCATGTTTTAAATTCATAGTTGAACATTTACCATGTATCAAAATTGATGCTTAATACCACTAATATTTCCGGCTTTTTTTATAATTATTATCATAAATAAATTTAATAAAAACTTTAATTTTTTTTTTGTAACTACTACTTAGTGCAATTTACTTTATTTTTATTGAACTGGTTAACGAGAAATTTTATCAAAGTTCACAAGAAATTACATATATGCTTTTAGTTTGATTCACTACAGGATCAGTAACGTATGGTATAATGATCGAGAGCCTATGGGATCAATACCAGCCTACCGTGAGATACGGGAACAGAGCCTTTACCAAAAACCAGCAGAAAGAAAATTTTTATAGAAAACTCAAAATTTATTAATACAACTATTTTTTTTTTACAAAAATCAAGTGTTCGATCCAAAAGCCTTATAATACAAATACCAAGTAACCGTCGCAACTCAATATGACTAGTAAGCCAGCGCAGTATGATATCGAATAAGCAGTATAAAAAAATCCGGCAAAAAAAAATATTGGAGAGGAAACTTCCGGACAAGATATTTATCCAGTTAAGATGGATTTACTTTCAGTTGTGTTATGCATTTGCAAGGAAGCAACAAGCTAATAGACGATTTTTTCATTTAGGATTTTGAAAATTATATTGTATAATGCTTCGCTCATATGAAATTTTTTTATCATTTTAGTTTGAAGTAGTGTCATCATGTAACCTGTATTATGTATTTTTTCAATAAAGCAAAGACACAATAAGGGCCAAATTTGCTAGTTATGGGGTTGTGGGAAGCATGTATGCTAATATTTTTTTGATCAAATTTTATTGTAATGAAATCATTGATCCAACTTGATAAATGCGCAGTAATATTATAGTAAACGTCACATGTATCACGGGAGCAAGTAATTGTGCAAAATAATTTATTCCCAAACTTTCTCGCATATTCTCAAAATTATTACGTATATTATTATTAAAAAGGGCCCTTGATGATCTTTACATACGGATAGCGTAAGGAGAGGCGGTTGATCAGGTTTTCGTAATGCGATCATATTAACATAATTTTCCCCAAAAGCGTATTCCAAAATTGATCCTGTAAATTATATAAAAAGATGAAGTCCTAGTTAGTGAATCTTTTTATCCGCCTCATGCAAGTAAAATAAAAATCAAATAAAACTAATAAAACTAATTTAATTTACCATTATTTGCATCATTGATATTAACAATCAAACGAACTCGTATTTTTCGCAAAGTAAAGTAATAATAAAGTAAGTTGTTTATTGCTCGGCTAACTTCTTGAGACATGTCATCACGATGTTAATCGATTTTTCTGTCTCTATAGATGTTCCAAAATAAAACGGATATATTACTCTTCTTGCTATGTATCGGCATCGCCGAGAAAATCACTGACCATCATCACGCGTATAATAGGCGCAGTGAAATTACTCACATGATCTCGTCACATGCCTTAACTCAATAATTAATAAACATCTTCACGTGCTGAATTCTTGAAACTTTGCGCAGTATCGTACGCAAAAAAAATTAAGCAATAAATATCTTACGGAGTGGAATTATGTGAAATGAATCGTGATGGTAAGTGTAAATTGTTATTTTTTATTTTTTTTTTATCTTAATTGCTAATACTTCCGTAATTATAATATAGGTTCGAAATTTCTTAATCTCAGAGAAGTTTTCTTTAGAGAAATAATATTTTGCGTGTTTGGGAAAGATATAGATAGTAAATATGGGTGGGATAATTTATTTCGAAAATTTATTATAGTAAAAGGCTGTGGGGCCGTAATTAGATATAGAAGTATAAACAAATTAGTTATAAATATTTTTCATAAATGGAAGAGTAAAGAAATAACTTGATGTTGAGACTCGCATTAAATGGACTAGAATCCGCGTACTCCCTCCCTCTTTGATAACAACATATATTTCGCTTATCCTTTCTTAATTGCAAAGGTATAAAATATGTATTATTTACTACAATTCTAATAAATTTGCAGTTAAATTAGCATTCGTTTTTACTTCTTATACACTGCTTTTATACAAATTACCAATAAAACCTACTCTACAAATGATAAGATACATGAATATATTAGATTTAATATTTAATTGTAGAATAAGTGTTAAAATCAACCAAAAAGAAATTATTTTCATGACAATGTTTCTTTTTTTTCTTTTTCTTTTTTTTTGTTGCTTCCTTTTTCCACCCATTTTCGATTCATGCTTTAGTGATGCCTTAATTTCATCAATATCAAAATAAGACTCAGGTGATTTTACCCATTCTTCAACTTCTTTATCATATGCATTTATTGGTACCAATTCACGAGTAATCTCTTCAACATAATTAAGATTTTCCTGTTGAAAAAGATAATTTGTTAAAGCATCTTGCAGATTATCTCCTCCGCGTATCATGCTATCGTCTATGCGAGACCAAAAATAAATGACACCATCAGGATCTTCTAGCCAAAAGACTGAAGCATCACATGTTACAAACAAGAGGTGGAAATCAGTAATGCCATACATTCCGGCAAAGAGTCGGATCTCAACGTTAGTCAAGACATTTTTATTTGTTTCAACGCGATATGGATATTTATTATTCAGTAACTTAAGAAGTGAGGTCAGATCCTGCTGTGTTTCATGATCATAAGACAATTCTTGCAAATTGGTTGCATTTCTTGTGTTGTTATCAGCTTGGGTCTCTGTGATACTAGATGGAACAATGTGCACGTCTTGGCACAACTTCTGAACTGCCAGGGCTCCTGATTCTTTTTCAAATTCCCATTCGTGTCCTGAGGAAAGAGATGATGATTTTCTAAATCGACTTCTTGACGTAGCTTTATTAACTGTTTTCTGGCACTCCTGTTTCTTATCAGCGACGCTCTGAACGAGAACTTTACGATTTTCTGGCACTTTGACTTCCACGCTACACTTATTACTGTCAGCCAATGTTGTATCTCGAGTGGCAGGTCCTCGAGTACCAGGCCCTCGGGTATTGGCTCTAAAATCATTATCCACTTCGCCAACTGGTTTTGATGTTGAAACAGCCAATTCGTCTGCTGATCGAGAGAAGTCCAATATTTCGGAGGTTTGCCAATGTTGATCATATAGAAGAGGGCAAGAGCATCCCATATGGTGGCAACTGGGATCATCGCTCCATCTATGTTCATTTCCTGACATTTTCAGACATTTTGGACTCCTGTTCTTTGTCTTGGAATTCTTTGCTGGTAATCTCTGGAATATCATACAAATATTAATGCGACACTTGCTTAAAATACGGCATAATATTTAAACCATACCTGTAAGGTACTAGGAATGTCTCATATAAAATTTTCGATCTTCGAAAGTCTCTCCAAGTACTTCCATAATTATAGTAATAATACCTTTCAGACTAAAAAAAAAGATAAACAAAGACTCATCCGATAAGGAAGTGACTTACCTCCTCTTTAGTATTTATATCATTTAGTAAGATATGAAACATGGTTTTGGTGTAATATAATACAATGCGGGAAATATTAATATGATATCTATGACATCATTGTGATTTATGGGAGATGGTACGCATTACTGGCGTTAGGCATGAGATGAAAATTCTGGTTCAAGAGAAATATCAAGAAGAGTACTTTATATGAATACTGTTTAGACATTTTTCACATGGTGGGAGGCTAGCGTGAATGCATTATTAATGATTAATCGAATAATATAAAGGGTGGCTTAGAAATTTCATCACATGATTTTAGTACTTCACCAGAGTGCTCGAGAGTCAGGTGTACTGTAATACAATGATAATCATGCACGGCGCTTTGTGTTCACCTCAGTATTGTCTCAGGTCTAATTTAACCAACCAATCTACGGCTTAGCCCGAAATGTTTGTGATATTATTTAGTATAAGTTGCTAAAAGAATTGATATAACACGCTGAAATGGCTATAATTCGCTAAAACGCTATAAATAACTAAGATCAGTTATACACTATAATAGTGGTTAAAATTAACTATTCCGGTTTAAATCCTGTTGTAGTGCAGGCGTTAAACAATCTGCAATATAGGTATAGTGGTGAAACGCCAGAAATGTGGTGTTCTCGTATTCATTTTCCATTTAAGAAACTTCTTGAATATAACCCAAAATACTTCTCCAAGAATGGATTTATCCAAATGATTGAAAGATCATATAAAGATGGTGAATTTAAAGCTGGAGCCGCTCATTTCATATTTATTGCACTGTATGCGACTCCTTAGTAATTATCCGTGAAAATACCATCGAATGTGGCAATAATCATCTAAAGAAATGTATTACTAAAACTGTTAAAATGCATTCTAATCATATATGAAAGAATATAAAAAAAGGAGGAATAATAGCTTCAGAACTAAGTAGAGATGAAATTTATGAGATTTATTTAACATATTCGGTTATGTACAGTAGAGACTTAAATCATTATGGTTATGATTATTCACATGAAGGTAGGAAAACTGTTGCATATCGCTTATTTAACAGTGCTAAACTTATTCAACAGGCTTGGAGAACTTTCAAATTGAGACCTGAGACATTGGCAAAACAAGTTTGGAATAACGTAAGGAATGATGGAACTCCTGACAATAAGAAGTATTTAGGTATGACTCCTCATGTTCATTATTCTCTATATGATTGGGTAGAAGAGAAGAAAATACAATTATGGATTCGATTATGCAATGAAACATACAAAAATGTTTCTAAAATATTACTTCAGAAAGGCTATGTTATCATTAGAGGTTCAAATTGGACTAACCAGCTGAAGTGGCTACATAATCCTGAATATTATCGTATTGATAAAAATGATAAACTTGAATACCTTATCAGAGTTACAGAATGTGAGAAATATAAGGTTAATTCAATAGAAGTAAAAGCAATGTGTGCGCGTGTTGCACGTTTTTTGATCCTCGTTATAGTGTATATGATGTAATAAATGATATACCGCAAATCATCTGTAACTCTGTTGTGGACTGTTTGTGCGACAAAACAATTTTCACATAAGAAATGAATTTTTCGAATTTTTCCCTATCTATCTGAATAGCTTTTATTTATGAGTTTATTTCCTCTGATGCTAGAGGCTATTCCTACTAGATTTCGACCAGAGCATATTTATATAGCGTTACTAGGCCTTTATTACTGAATGGTTCGAGCAAGTGAAATAAAAAAAGTATGTATATGCATATTCCCAACGACTCTGGAAAAGAAAAAGAAAAGATTTATACTCCATTTTATGCATAACAAAAAAAAATGTAATGGGAAGAAAAATTTTTTCCTACTATTGTAAAATTTCGGCTGAACTGTATTACATTCATTAAAAAATGAATAATATAGAAAATTTAGATTATCGATTATGCATATTTTTATTTTTGCTGAAGAAAATAAATATTTATTTTTCCATCTAAAAATTGATTGTACTTTACAATAAATTTTTGTAGAAAATTTCAATAACATTGTATATAAAAATAAAATAATATATATAAAATTAACAATCCAAAAAAGTCAGTATATAGTAAATTTGGTGATGCTTCCTAAAAAAATTTCCCATAATCTCCAGTTGACGTAAAATTTAACGAAATGTCTAATTTCGTAATTTCAGCTCTTATTTGAATTTTGCAATTTTGAAATTTTGAAGATATTCTCATAATAGCCAGAAAGTTAGGAACTTATTTGGTACTATTGAAAGTAATAAACCTGTACCAATATATAATTGCATTTCGGCTCCAAATTATGGGTATTAATAAATTTATATACATAAATTCCCCAATGAAATCATTCCGTAATTTATGTGACAAGTGACGCAGTCAGGTATCTGACGCACGTCAGTTATCACTTGACGCAAATCGACACCTGAGGCACAACATATACAGTCGACCCTCTCTATAGTCACCCCAGATATAATCACATCCCCCTTATAAGCACATTTACGTTACCCATTAAATAGCAAATACCAGTTGCAGAAATTAATAAATCTATTTAAATCTGATTAACGAATTCTTTAACACGCATATTTCTTCTTATATTCTTCATAAAAGTTGTAATATATCCACATATCCACGGATTTTTGGAATCACACGATGAATCACGATATTTTTAATACTTTTAATTTATCGACATGTTTCACATTTATGAAGAGTGAGTTTGTAAAATTTATTAAACATTATATACAATCTTCACATACTATTATAAACAAGAGACAAGCCATATTATGCTATGGGGTCACAATATTATACGCCTCAAAAAGCGTTAAAGACTTCCAAGTTAGATACGTAAATTTAAACTTATTTGTAGATATAATGAATTTCAATTAATCTTGTAATCCAAAAATTGTTAGTTAACTAGATCATTAATATAATAAATATCTTTTTATCAAATAATTTTATTCATATACATACAAAAAATTTATTATTAATAATAAAATTATGAGAACATATTATAAATTGCATTTACTTAATGATTAGTGCACTTTAATAACAAAAAAGTATTTCTGCTCAACAAACCGCAGCACTTGATGTTTAAAATATGATGATGACTGCCCTAAAAAAAAGTCAAATGACGTTATTACCATGATATAGGAACTTGATGCTGGTTGATATTGATTTATAGTATTTTTTTTTTTATGGCTGCGAATACGGAAAGATATTAATTATGTATTACTCAAATCATGAGTCATTCCGAACAAATACCAAAAAGGGCTACTCTTATCCATATCCGTTTATAAGTGTCTTATTATTAGTCACCATGCATTCGAAAGATACCAAATTACCAATTGTATTTCTAGATTGAGAATTCTCTTCCACTTAGTACCAACCATACTAACATTTTTTTTTTAATCTTGATTAGATATCTTATGACGAACTTCATCATGTCGTTAGTCATGTGTTCAGAAATGTTAAGCTTTTTGTAGACGCATCATGCATAATCCTGAAGAATTGGGTGAAGCAAGTTCAAATAATATGTATAATTAATAACATCAGACAAGAAAAAGATATTTTGAAATATGCAAATTACAGTAAATATTGATTCTTCCATAATAGATAATTCTTCCTAATGATATTAATTAATCAACTTGTAAAAGCCCTTAAAGGGTTTGAAGTGGTATTTACTTCGAGTTTGAATTGAACAATATTACATTTGGTAATCATGTATTACAGTTTTGATTGGACTGTGAAACTTAATTACCGTTAAACAGACAAATTTTTATAAAATAATTAGTGTAAATCTAATTCGCGGATATGAAAAACGAATTAATTTTTTTGACACGTCGAAATCACGTGATTGGAGCATTAAATTTCAGCCTGCACTATGATAAGTTCGGCAGATCAAAACATCAATTTTATCGTTAAAGATCATTCAGATATTTATTATGTAAAAATTAATCAAGCTTTTAATTAATGATAATAATAAATGTTACATTATTAGGAATTATAAAACAAAAGGAACTAACAGATTTTTTAAAAAAATTAATTACATTATTTTTATGACGATACATTTTGACTTTCTTTAAAGGTACGCACGATTCCTCATTTTGTGGACTCAAAATTTTGAGATCAACGGTCGGTATTTTATTTTATACAAGTATTTACAAGTTAAAATGACAGTCCCATAATTTAAGAGTTTTATAAAATATGTTTAGCATATAAAATTTTTCTATAAATTTTCATAAAATTTATAAAGAACCAATTATTTATCACGCCTAATATTGACAAATAACATTTCTTTTACGAAAAAAAATTTAGAAAGGTATGATATATTTTGATAGCTGCTAACATACTAACCCTAACTTAATCCCAAACCCTGTCGTCATAGATAAATTATTTTAATTTATTATTAATTAGTATAAATTAAGAGAGGAATATACAATTTATTTTATTATTAAAAAAAAAAAAGGCAGTCATTATATTGTATATATTGATAATATTTGTATTCACTTATTTAAATTAAAATCAATTGCAAATCTAGAAAGTCTTCATCGAAAATTCCATAAATAATCAAGTAAATAGTAAATATTAAATAATATATCATACGGGAGGGGGGCATTTTTAGTCGTACTTATTGTGATACATTTGTGTAAGTGGATACAGTGGATACAACATCGTTAAGTAATTCAAAAACGGTTAGTTTCAATGTTGCACAGCACAATGTTATGACTGCTCCGTGTTGTTTGTTATTACGATCGACATGCATACCGTGATACATGATTGTGTAACAAGTAAAATTTTTTCAATGACAAAAAAGGAATACGGGCTGGCCTAGTATTACGTCTAAGCAGGAGCACATCATATCCATTATCAAAATCAAAGACTAGAAAAAAGTTAATTTCCAACCGGAAACATGATCCGTTCTTAAATTGGTTTAATACCTTTTTTTGTTATGCTTACTGAATTAATACATTTTAATTATCAAAGCCAAAATGGAATCATACCCGCAAACGAATGTAACAAAATTAACTTCAATTACGCAACAAAACTTCCAATTTAGTCTAATTTTGTCTTCCGGAAGAGATGCTCCGGTTTCAGTAACATCATTGGAATAAAGCTGTAAAGTAAACAATTGTTTAATTAATAATAATAATAATATAAAACGACTACTGATATACCGAATATTTTATACATAATACATTTATATTTTTTTATTTGTTTAATAAATATTTCATCAAAATTTTTAACAAAGTTTATTAAGTGTAACTTTTTTTTTTTTTGAATCTTTGAATTAATTTTTTTATTACAGAATTCTTTTCTTCTCTCTTTATGGGTATCGTTAAAATAGTTTATCCGAGATTATTATGGTTGATTGAATGAAAATATGAAATATGATTAATGAATTATTATTAAGGAGAACGGATGAAAGAATTCCTTTTTATTTTATTCTATTTTATTTGTTCTTTTTTTTTTTATTATTTTTATTTTTTTATTTTAGAATAGAAGTAATATATATATTTATGAATTCATTGTAATAAAGTATTATCATTATATCATTGCATTAAAAGTAATAAAATTATTATTGCTCATATATTAAGAAAATGATTCAACGCCTAAAAAAGTCATCATTTTATGTAAATATAAATTTCTTTTTTCGATTCAAACCAAAAATTGATAATCATTTTATTTTATAGTTCATTGTATTGCTTTGCATGATAGTTGAATAACTAAATTTGGTTTCATTAAAGATTTCATAATTTCCATACGGATTCACGTATGCAATATTAAAAAAAAAGGATAAAATTTCACACTCAAATCGCATAAGAATAATGTAACAATTAAAAACCTTTGTTTTATATGTTTATTTTATTTTTATACTTTACATTTTACATATTACAAGAAATTATAGAGATAATCAGCACGGTGATACATCTCGGAGATAAGCGGATTACAATGGTCAATTAAGAATTGATATTCAAGTATTCTGAAAGTTTTTGAATGCTTGAATGATAAAAACAAAAGTCCTGTGCCCAATAAAATACAACCGATTAAATAATCAATAATATCATAAAATTAAAAAATAATTTCATTAAAAGAAACAAAAAAAAAAGCAATGTTTAAAAAATCTGACGTACTCTAAAAAAAAAAAAAAATTCCTTTTACCCTTTTTCTAATTCAAAAAAAAAAAAAAAAAATTTCAAAATGAAATTAAATCATATATCACTTTTTATAATTTTATCGATTATTTTATTGGTATTATCACCTGTAAAATCATCAATCATTTTTGAAGAAAACCAAAATTCAACTGAACAACTACCCAGAGTGTTCGGTTTAGATAGTTATGATGATAACACTATAGTCGTTCGAATAGTTCGTAAAGATCCAGATCCTACCAAATTTCAGTGTCTTAAGGATTATTTATCTATTCGTACAATTTTTCCCAATGGAGCTGTTAAAGGATTTGATCTTTCATCAGATACTTTAAATATACAATCTTTTAATTTTTGTATTCTTCCAAAATATCCAAAAGCAAATCCTCTTAGATTTTATCCAGTAAGAAAAAATTTTTTGTTAATAACTTACGCGGAAGCTGATGATATAAACAACCCTTACACTTATAATGATTGGGGAGTGGTTATCGACTTAGATGGAGGAATTCACAGGTAACAAATAAATCTTTAAATATAGTATATAAAAATAAAATAAT
>QZLH01000001.1:72018-102226 GCA_003833135.1 Oehlia diaphana
TTCATCAGATACTTTAAATATACAATCTTTTAATTTTTGTATTCTTCCAAAATATCCAAAAGCAAATCCTCTTAGATTTTATCCAGTAAGAAAAAATTTTTTGTTAATAACTTACGCGGAAGCTGATGATATAAACAACCCTTACACTTATAATGATTGGGGAGTGGTTATCGACTTAGATGGAGGAATTCACAGGTAACAAATAAATCTTTAAATATAGTATATAAAAATAAAATAATACTTACTTAGTTCATTTATAGTAAAATTAAGCTGGGACCATCGTACGTTAATATCACTACTAAAGATTGGAAGCCAGGTCAAGATTCCATCACGCTAAATGTTCATCGTGATAATGGATTTCTCCGAACCGCTCCTTTAACAAATTCTACTGGTTATTCCTTACAGCAATTTAAAATGTAATTTATCATATTAATAAATTTCTAAATTTTAATAGATAAAAATTAATTTAACATTCGTATATTTCCTTTTTTAAGCGATGAAAATGGAGTAATACAACAGATTGTAGAAACTATAAATATTTATCCTACAGGCTACCCGCTTGAAACAGTTGCAACGATGGACGGAGGATATGCACTTATTTATCCTAATAATACGGGTTCAACAACCATTTCAACAACTCCTCTTACCCCACAATTTGGAATTTACTGCATGTTATTAAGATACGGAAAAGGAATCACACAAGGACCAATCGTACTTTATCAAACTTTGACTCCAATAAATGTTGTTTTACTTGATTGTGATTTTACTTATGTAGGAGTTGGACAAACTTGTATGATAATTGCAAACTCTACATTAACTGATAAAACATTTATTAAAATTGATTTTCTTTCATCTGGAACTGTATATAATATTACTACTTTTCAGAATTCAGACATTACTACATATTATAGTATTCAATCATTAAGATATGGAGGTTATTTCTCATATTATGGAGTACAAAATATTAAGAAAAATTTTGATATTTTTGGTTATATTATGGATTACTACGGTAACCTCTTTTATTGGGATCTTCCATATCCCACGTTGGCAAATCCTATAGGTGATATTTTAGTTTTACCAAATAACACACTTGTAATTCCTCAACCAGAGGAAGGAAAAAGTTGGTCTTTGATCACCTCTGATTTGTATAAAATTGAGGGGGTACGAGGTAACGTAACACAGAAATTCTTTTTTTTTTTTTTTTTTTTTTTTTTTTTATATATAAAATTTTTTTTTTTTTTTTTTTTTTTTTTTTCTTATACTATAAACTTTATATATTTTTTTTTTTAGATCATGGTTATGATAATTTACATATCGATACCACGACTCCTAAAATTGGTGAAGTTATAAACCCGTCTGAAACAAAATTCCTCATAATTAAATACTATAATAAAATTGATTTATCACCAAATCGTAATGTTACAATTTTACAAGATGATGGTACTAGTCATGGTATTATACGTCAAATGACGTCTATGACCTCAACTAGTAATGATGGATATAATCAATTTGTGAATCTTATTGATGATGAATTTGGTTCTATTATTAATATTACAATAATTGATAGTACGTTCAATAAGCCTGGTGGAAAATATTATGTTTTAATTGATGATGGTTTTGCAAGTAGTAGAGGTTATCATGAACCTATGATTGGTATACAAAGTAGCGCTTGGAACTTTACAACTCGTAAGTGTTTTATAACGAATTCATATAAATAAAACTATAATTTCTTAAAATAATTGTTTTTTTTTAATAGTTCAAGAAGATGATCATGATTCAACTAGTATAAAAGAAATATATCAAAAAAAGATAAATTCTGCTGGTATTAGCGGAAAAGTTCGTTTGAATTCAGACGGAACAAATTATTTTAAAAGTATTAAATATGACAAACTTAAATATAAAGAATTTTTTGATAATTTAACACGAGAATTGGCTAAAGCAATTCCTGTTAGTTCAGAACGAGTAACTACAAGTGAAAAATATGAAATTGATACTTCAGTTTCTCCCGAACAATATATTTTATCTATTAATATTGAAAAAGCTAAGAATGAAGATGAAATATCAGTTAATTTAGCAGCTAATGATTTAAATATTTTAATAAAGAATAAATTCGTCACTCTTATTGGATCTGGAATATATTCAAATTATTTGGATCATAAATATGGATATGTAACCAAACGTAAGAATAAGAATTTATATATATATATATATTTTTAGTTAAGAAATTTATTTTAAAGATACTTTTGAATTTTTTTTTTTGATAATAGCCAGGTGGATAGAAGAAAATTTGATAAAACTTATTATAACAGTCGTACTTAATATCGCACTCTTATCATTTTCTGCAATGGTAACCAAACAAGATTATAATTTTTAATCGAAATAAATCAATAAAACTAAGTAAAAAAAAAAAATATATGACATAATAATAAATACTAATAGAATAAATTTTTTTTTTTTTTTATTTAGGAAAAAAATTATGCAATTTATACGTGTGGTAATTCTATTGAAAAATTCGTGACGACAATTCTTTTTACGAGTATAGACGCAGGACATGTTGAAAAAATTTTTAATATAAGGTAAATTAAGTATTAAATAAATAAACTATTTTTTTTTTTTTAGTAAAAATATATATATATATATTTATTTATTTATTTAATTATACTTATTTATTTTTCTCTTAGTATTTTCCTTGTGACATTTCCGTTTATCGTAAATTTGGGGATTGCGTTTATAATTATAATCGATGAATTTATGAGAACCGACCTCACAGATTTATTAACAAAAATTGATGAACTTATTGATAAACCATTAAGTGAAAAAGTATCCGACGATTCTGATTCTACAAATAAATTAGTTGATAATAACAATATAACAAAATCAAATGAAGCGAGTAAAGAATTGAAAAAAGTTATAAGAGAGCTAATAATAAATGAAGATTTAGAAAAAGTTAGCAAACTCATGGAAGAAATAAAAATAGTTAACGAAGTTATAATAAAAGAAAAAAATGATATCACAGAAAATAAAACAATAAATAACACAGAAGTAAAAAATATTAAAGAAAAATTAAAAGTAATTAATGAACTTATTAGTAAAATAATGCAATTTGAGGATTTTGCAGAAGAATTAAAAGAAGTTGAGAACCTCTCAGAAAAATTAGTCGGAAAAGTGAAAAATTTTACAGATGAATCAGAAGAAATCGAACAACTTGCAGAAGAATTAAATAAAATTAGTGTGCTTACAATAAAATTAAAAGAAGTTAAGAAATTTGCAGAAGAAGTAAGCTTATTTGCAAAGAAAAGGAAATTAGGAGACGTTCTTATAAAAGAAGTATTAGAAAACGTTAAAAATTTCGCCGATAAATTAAATGAACGTGTAAAAGACGACGATTCAGAAAAAGATGATGATATAAAGGAAGTAGAAAACGAGGAAAGAAGTAATAATGAAAACGAGGAAAAAATTAAGAAATGGAGTTTTATAAATATAATAAATAGAATAAAGGAAAAAAGGAGTCACTCAATAAAGCAAAAAAAGGGATATCAAAAATTTTCAAAATGGTTAAAAGAAAGTAAAGAACATCGAAAAGTAACAGCACTATTCGTTACATTAGCAGGGGTTAACATTACATATTTAAGATTACTTGGTTCAAAGATGACAATTCCATGGTTTAACATTTATTTGAATGCCAAATTATCTCGTACTGCAAAACGTAAAATGATATGGGGAGTATTCATTAACGCTATTATTGACATTTCTTTAATCATTATTCAAGTAAGTAATTTTTTATATTAATTTTTTTTTATCTTTTATTAAATCAACATTAAAAATTTATTTGTTTTTTAATAGAGTATTTATGTGACTCGAGTTGTATCACTTGGTTATACACCTGTATACAACATTTCAAAATCTAGTATAGATTTCTTTAATAAAGGATTTTTAATAATTAAACATATGCTCACAGCTAACTACATATAAAAAGGGCTAAATCTCAAACCTGGCAATCTGAGAAAGAAAATGAAGAAGTTAAAGCGAACACATAATAATATGTGCCAAATTTTTTGTAGAAATTTTTTTTTCTTTTTTTATTGTTATTAATTATAATTATATTTTACTATTGATAATAAATACTTACAACTTTATCACGCATTAAAACTTTTGAAAAACAAAAAAAAATAATTTTTAATATATCAAAAGCTCATTTAAATCTAAAAGACTATTGAACTTCGCGTCGTTTATTCGTATTTATGGAACGTATTTTTTTTTTTTACTTCAGGACTATAAGATGATCTTGTAACGCAAGAATTGTGAAACAAATGTCACGTTTTAATAAATTATCCAATTATCATCATGGACTAGGATAACGACTTCATTTAAAACTCACGTCAGAGCGTGTCAGAGCATGTCAGAGATTTCTGGAAATGTGCAAGAATGTTAATTATTAAAAGTATTTTCCCAAATTTAAATTTCCATCTTTTATATAGTTTGTTCAGAAATCTGTAGTAGTCCAAAAGTAAACTTGGAATTTTATTTTTGGGGTATTTCTATTTGGGGGAATGATAATTTTGGGGGAATGATTAAAGGAACAATTCCTCCAACATGATAATTGATCGACATTGTAATCGACAATGTGTAGTACGCCGATAAACTACACAAATAATTCAATCAATAGAAACAAATATGGATAATTTTAAAGTTGGTAACATAAGCATTAACCAAAAGCGTCATCTACAATAGGAAAATAGGAATATTACATAAGTATTAACCAAAAGCGTCATATATAATAGGAAAATAGGAAATGATAAATGATTATCATCAAAAAATAAAAAATAAATTAAAATTAAAATTATAAAAAATCATAATGTGACGAATGATCCATAAATAGAATATAGTACTAATTTTATATTTTATGTTTTTAATTTTATCTGTACAATACAATTATAATGGAGTTAAAACTATTTTAACATAAATTTTCCATTAAAAAAATTTTTATTCTTTAAATTAATATAATTTACCAATTCTGTGAATCGTGATACTTTATAAGAAAATTTTATAATTTGTACAAATTTAACTCCGATTTCTAGTTAGAAATATTTTGCATATTGTAATTAAAAATATTGCACAGTAGTAAACCGTTTATCAAAAGAAAAACATCATGAAAAATGCCTATTTTCTTCATAAAAATTTCATTTGTTAACATAGATAATATAATAATTTGACTCATGTCGTTTTTTACGAAATGGTCAGGTTCTAAGTTTCGTTCCAAATCGTAAATGTAACACAATTAAGCGCAGAACAATATATTCAATTTAATATTTATAATATTTATTTTTGAAATTCATGTTTATTAATTTATTATGTTATTTAAATTAAGAAAAAAAAAATATTTTAAATTATGAAAAAAAAAAAAAAAAAAAAAAAAAATAAAAAAAAAAAAATTTAAAAAAAAAAAAAAAAAAAAAAAATAATTAAATAAATTTATAATTTATTTTTTTTTTAAATTTTTCCTTTTTTTTTTTTTTTTTTTTTTTTTTTTTTTCTTTTAAAGAAAATGTTAAACGCGGATCGTACGCCCAGCGTGAATAAAATTTACTGCGCGAAAAACTACAACTTTTTTTGTTGATCCTTGTTCATTATTGTAAATCATTCATATGTGTAACTTAACACTACACTAAACACGCACGAAATATGAAATACACGATTACCAAAAAAAAATTTGCAAAAAATTTTTTTTTTTTTCTATTCGGCAATAACTTAACTTGGAAAGTTGGCTAAAGAGTGAAAGTAGGGGTGTGGATTATGTGATAAGCAAGCAACTCCACGCATAATAAATTATTGGATAGGATTTTATTGAACTAAAAAATGGGGAGATACACGTTCCCAATATGTAATAAAAGTGGAAATAAAGAATTGGGGAATAATAAAGTTTCATTGGAAGCCTATAAAGTCAATCTCAATAGCCTTATTTCTTAATATAGCCTTTCTTCACATGCCGCAGTTTATCAATTGCGTCATCGATAGATTATCACGAGATTTATGATGTATTCGATCATCTTTACCAAATTTTATTAATTGTGAAACAGAGCGACCTAGAAGAACGGCCTAGACGGCCTAAATCATAATCAGATTACGGAATATAAAATAAAATATAATATGATAAAATATGTATCTCAACGCGAAAAGGGATCGTACGCGTTTCGTACCCGATTAATAATACAAAACATTTCACGTGATACAAAACTTTCAAGTTTTTTCAGTTCGGTTTACTTGTTATGGTTGATCAATTTTCGCCCATCACATATTTATTTTGGTTGTCAGGTAGATTTGTTTATTAAAATGATGTCAGAAATCCCATCTTGATAATGTGTTACAATAAACAGAACGCAATAAATAAATTACTTTCCAATTGATGTAAGTAGTTTATCCGTCAGGAAAGATCTTTTTTTCTTTTTTTTTTTTTTTTTAAAAAAAAAAAAAAAAAAAAAAAAAAAAAAAATTTTTTTTTTTTTTTTTTTTTTTTTTAAAAAAAAAAAAAAAAAAAAAAAAAAAAAAAAATCTTTTTAAAAATTTTCTTTTTTATTCAACATCTAAAATAGAAGGAATTCATTGATTTCAAATAGCGTTATTTTTAAATTATTTTTATTTTATTTTTTTTTTTTTTTGATAATCTAAAAAACGTGGTGAAAATGAAATTGCATAAATGGTAAATAAAATAGTAAATTTTATTTATTTTAGATATTTGATAACGATATCTTTTTTCACAAATTTTTTGTAACTCATAAACAACAAATAAATTATTTGACCGGATAAATTTACGGAATAAAAAAAAATATGTATATATATATATGAAATGATGCAATAGTAGGTCGGAATAGCCGTAATTAGAATAAAATATGAGAATTTTAATGGAAATAAATGAAAGTAAAATGTAAATAATTTAAAATCTAAGGGAAATAATAATCAATTGATCATCTAAGAATATAAAAAGTTAGAATCATTTTTTGAGGTAATGATTTATAGATACCCATTTTTTTCATTTATAAATCGAAAAAATTTTTTTTTTTTCTTTTTATTTTTTTTTTTTGTGGACAGCGATTTCTTCAGAATTCGGAAAAAGAAAAAAAGAAAAAAAGAAAAAAGAAATTTTTTTTTTTTTTATCGATAAGATCATAAGGTAAAATATATTATTTTTATATTAATGAAATATATGATATCAAATTTTATGATGATTAAAAAAAAAAAAAAAATTACCAAAAATGGATATGAATAGAAAAGATAATGATTATATATCCACTAAAGTCTGAAAAACCTTAATAATCGTTTTTTAAAGTTCTTTCTTAAATATGATCTAGATTTTCATTATTTATATTTTGTTTTACGTAAAAAAAATTTACAGGTATCATCATTACACCAAAGATTTTAAATTAATTAACATGGGCAATTCGTAAGTGAATAATTTCTTTCGTGTTACATATCCCTTTTATTCCTTCCGAACACATCCCAATTCCTATTCGTTATTTTAAACTAATCATTTTATCTCCTCCCCCTTACACACTTTTTTTTTTTTTTTTTAGATTAAATAAAAGATCTAATAAACAAAAAACGCCCTTTTTTTTCGATAGTCATTAATTAATTAATTGGATGATAACAATCTCCTTTTGAAAAACCTGTTTTTCAGGTTATTTTATTTGTTCATACCTAGTAAACAGGCGACATATCTTATGACTTTTTTACACTCCCCAAAATTAAGTCTAAAAAAAAAGTCCTAAAATAAAAATTATATAAAAAAAATGTGCAAAAAAAAAAAAAAAAAAAATTTTAAATTAAAAAAAAAAAAAAAAAAAAATACAGAATTACAAAAAAATAATTTTACAAAAAGAAAACGCCTCGCATTTTTTTTAATTTTCTTTTTGCGATCAAAAAAAAAAAAAATTTGACGTTTTACAAAAAATCAAAGAATTAAATGAAATCTCGAATAATCTATTATGGGGTCGAGCAACCTATTTGATTACCTCAACATTCCATTAGCTATTGCGGCACGTTGTAATGAAAATATAACTAATATAAACTAATATATTTTTTTAAAATTTAAAAGAAATGAGATATATATATATATATTGTAATATACAGTATATCGTTTAAAAGATCCCTGTATAATCCATGCCTTGACCATTCTGAGTAGTCATTGCTTCATTAGGAAGACGTTTCCTAATTTTATTGCTATTACAAGTACGCTTGGAATTATGAATTTTTTTGGTAAGAATACCATTGCTGTCGCAGTCAACACTAAACTCAGTAAACTTATGCCTAAAAGATTTGGTACCACCAGAACCGTCTGGTGTTATATTTAACCCATCCGTAAGATCAAAGAGGACATTACGGCATTCGTCAACGATTTTAAGTCCATAAGTTGCGTGCACATCATCGAAACCCTTGCTGAAAATTCCTGCTACTTCGGTATCACCTCTTTCGTCTTGAGCAAAGGCTACGATACCTCTACTTGAACCATGTTTGAAATCGGCAACAACGAATCTACAACTACACTGATCCCGTTTCTCAAATGCTCTAGGTAATAATTTACTATCATTTGGAGAAGCTGACGAAACGGCAATAAGGTATAAGAGAACTAAAAATAATAATGTATGATATTTCATTTTTTTTTTGATTTAAAAGGAAAAAAAGACGTATAAAGTATTTTTTTTTGATTTAAAAAGAAAAAAAGACGTGATAAAGTATTTTATTATTACTTTTATTATCGTGAGGAATGGAGAGAGAATAGAATTCACCCTTTATATATTTTTTCGAAAGGAGGATGAATTTATATTAATAAATATTTCTTTGATTTCATCTAATTACAAAAAAAAAAAATATGTAAATATGCATGCGTACGAGTGTGATTAAGGTCAATGAACCTTTTAAATTTTATTATTAAATTCGCGGACTGTGAACTCAGCACTTTTGTCTTCCGTAATAAGTTTCTTATCATTGGAGAAAATTAAAAATACTACATCAAAATAGTCGTACAATTGAACCAACTTAATTTGGTAATCCGAACGGTCCGTTCAAAATAATAACAAAAAAGGCGAACGAAATAAAGTTTAAAACAATTGAAGTAATAATTACGTTTTATATAAATTTCGGATAAAATTATTTGACTCCGTTATGATAAACTAAAAAAAGTATTTTTAAAGTATCCAAAAATATTAAATAACTATTATAGTTATAATAAACTTTTATATTCAAACAAATAATGAATCGAACAATATTAACGCCTTTTTATGCATGTAACAAATAAAACTTTTTGTACGACAAAATTATTGAGTAACACTCGGCCAGCCAAAAAATTTACCCGTTTTATAAAATTAGAAATTTTTGAATGAATGTTCTTATATGTTTAGTATATTCGGTAAAGAGATAATCAATGTATGATTATAATGTATGCAATAAAAAAAAGTATTGCATTGAATGTTGAAATTTTGTATACTTCATTTTTATGCATAAAAAAAAAAAATGTAATGGAAAGAAAAAAAAATTTTTTTTTCCTACCCTTGTAAAATCTCGGCCGAATCCGTATTACATTTCATTGTAACGAATAATAAAAAAAAAAAAGTTAGATTATAGATTATGTATATTTTTATTTTTATCTACTATTCATAATGTAAGAAATTATATAATTTATTTTTCCATCAAAAATTGATTGTATTTTATAATAATTTTGAACTACTGATAAGAATATTTAAATAACATTGTATAAAAAAAGAAATAAAAATAAAAAAAAAAATAAAAAAAAAATTATAAAAATAAAAAAGAAAATTTCTATTCAACGATCCAAAAAAGTCACTATAATAAATTTGATGACGCTTCCTAAAAAATTTTCAATAATAATAAATTAAAAAAAAAAATTCCTTTGTTTAAAAAATTTTAACTCATGAAATTTACGATGAGGTTAAATCTTGTACTTTTTTTATCAATTTTATTGGTAATATTACCAGTAAAATCATCAATTATTACATATGAAGAAAAGCAAATTAAAACACCTAACGTAATGAATATAAAAAATTTCGATGATGGTACAATAGTTATTCGAATAGCTCATGATGTAAATTATACAGCTCCTCTCAGAACTTGTTTTGAGGAATCCTTTTCAATTCGTACGATTTATCCAGATGAAACTATTAAAGAATTTGATATTTCATTGGACATCCAACCTTTTAATTTTTGTATTCTTCCAAAAATTAAATTTTATCCAATAAAAAGAAATCTTTTGTTCGTAACTTTTGTGGTAGCTGCAGATGTAAATAATCCATATACTTATGATGATTGGGGATTAATTGTTGACTTAGATGGAGTTATCCACAAGTAAATAAATAAATTTGACTTTTTTATTTTTTAAATAAAATAGAACTATACGCCTAAATAATAATTTCTTCTTTATAGTAAATATAAACTGGGATCATCATTTGTTAATCCTAATACTAACGAATGGTCGCCCGATCAAGATTCTACTATTACACTAAACGTTCATCGTGATGATGGATTTCTTCGTACTACACCTATAACAAATTCTACTGGGTTTGCATTACAGCAATATAAAATGTAATTATTTAAGACAATAAAATATTAATTTGATTATAAAATATTGATTCAATCTTTATATTTCAATTTTTTTAGTGATGAAAATAATGCAATACAACTTCTCGGAGAAACAATAATCGAATATCCTACGGGTCATCCAATTGGAACAGTTGCAACGACAAATGGAGGATATGCGATTATTTATCCTAATATTACGATGTCAACTATCCCCTTTTCTCCGCAGATGATATTATATGGAATATTCTTAGAATACGGAAAAAATATTATACAAGAGCCAGTTATTCTTTATCAAACTCGAGCTCCAATATTAGAAGTTACTTTAATTAATTGTGATTTTGCCTACATAGGAGTTGGACAAACTTGTATTTTAACTTTAAACACTGCACAAGGTCAAAACACATTGGTTAAAGTTGATTTTCTTTCATCAGGAACTGCTTACGATGTTAAAGCTTTTCAAAGTCCAGGCGGCGCTAACTATAGTATTAAATCATTACGATATGGAGGTTATTTCTTATATTATACGCAACCAATTGTAAATGATGCAACTAGACTTAATCTTTATGGCTTTATTTTGGATACCAATGGTATACAATATAGTTGGGGTCTTCCATATCCCACCTTGACGAATAGTGAAGCTGATATTACAATTTTACCTAATAATACTCTTATAATTCCTCAACCGGAAGTTGGACAAAGTTGGTCTTTAATTTCCATTGCTTTGAGTAGAATCGAGGGAGGACGAGGTAAAGTGATTCAAATGAATAAATAAATTTTAATTCCTAAATAATTATTAACTTTATTTTTTAACTTTACATATATAATATTAGATAATAGTTTTGAAAATTTACAAATCAATGCTACAATTCCGGAAGTTAACGCAGTTATCGACCCATCTGAAACCAAAATATTTACGATTAAATATTATGATCAAGTTGATTTATCACCGAATTATAATGTTACAATTTTACAAGATGATGGTACTGGGAATGGTATTATACGTCAAATCACTTCTATAAGCAACAATAATGGAGAATTTGTAAGATATATCGATGACTTTACTATTGAAATCACAGTGATTGATAGTACTTTTAATCAGCCTAATGCAAAGTACTATGTTTTAATTGACAATGGTTTTGTAAAAAATAGAAATTACCAAGAACCTATCATTGGTATACAAAATAATGGTTGGAGTTTTATAACAAGTAAGTTCTATATAAATGTCTCTTATTTTGAACGAAAAAAAAAAAAATTATATTTACGAATATGACTTTTTTTTTCTTGAAAATTTTCTAAAAAATTAACGAAAAAAAAAATTATATTTTACAAATATGACCTTATTTTCTTGAAATTTTTTTTATAATTACAGAAAACGAAAGTGTTTCAAGTAAATCAAATTTGAAAGAGAAAATTAAAGAAATGATTGACTCCAGTATTAACGGAAAAGTTCGATTGACTTCAGACGCCACCATTAATTTTAAAAGTTTTAAACATGATAAATTTAAACGTGAAGAATTTTTTGATAAATTAACATCAGAATTAGCTAAAGCAGTCCCTGTTGGTTCAGAACGAATAACAACAAATGGAAGATATGAAATTGATACTTCAGTTTCACCTGAACAATACATTTTGGCTATTAATATACAAAAAGCTAAGAATAAAGATGAAAAGTCAGTTAATTCAATTGCTGAGGATTTAGATACTTTAATAAAGAAGAAACTTATAACTGTTATTGGTTCTGGAGCATATTCAAATTATTTGGATCATGAATATGGATATAAAATCTTACGTAAGAATCCATTTTTTTTCGTATGAGAGGATCTTATCTTATATAACAGAATTTAATATTATTTATTTGTTTATGTATAAACAGCCAGTTGGATAGATAAATATTTGATGAGCCTTACTGTTTTAATTATATATACAATATTATTGATCATGATTGCTTTTATGGTATATAAAAACAAATATAATTATTGTAATTTTAATTGAGGTAAAAATAATTGCTGACAAATGATATTTTATTTTCAGTTTAGTTCATTTGCAATTATTGAATGTGGTATCTCTATTGCAAAATTTACGATGACTATTCTTTTTATTAAAAGAGATGCAGGAGCCGTTGAAAATATATTTACTACAAGGTAAAATAAGTTTTAAACGAATCTTAAATATAGTGAAATTAACGTTAAAACAAAAAAATTACTTACAATAATTTATTTTCTTTTCCTTTCCCATCTCAAAGTCTTTTCTTCGTGACATTTCCATTTATCGTAAATTTAGGTTTTGCATTTGTAATTGTATTAAATGAGCTCACGAGATTTGATTCAAATGACTTTGCAAAATTATTAAAAAAAGTTAAAGAATTATTAGACAGTTATGATGATGTATTAGAAAAAGGCAATAATCACAACGATCGCAAAGAAAAGTTTAATAACGAAATTACAAAGGTATTAAAAAAAGCTAGAGTTGAGCTAAAAAAAGTTAAAGATGATTTGAATGAGTTTAGAGGAATTACGAAAAAATTAAAAGATGCTAATGATCTTATAAGTAAATTAGAAGAGAGTCAAGAAGAAATTAAATTGAAGGAAGTAAAATCTATTATAAAAAACTTGCAACAAGTTAAGAAACTCTTAGAAAAAATAGAGCAAGTTGAAAATTTCACAAAAGAATTAAAAGAAGTCATCAAATTTACAAGAGATTTAATCAAACTTATAGAACGTATTAAACCAATAAAAGAATTAAAAGAAATTAATATCGAAGAATTTAACGCTCTTATGAAAGAATTCAACAAATTTAGCGAACTTATAGAAATATTAAAAAAAATTAAAGAACTTAACTTTATAAAAGCTAATAAATATATAAAAGAATTAGGAATAAAAAATGAGGAAAAAATATCTAAAAAACTCGAACTTAAAGAAGAATTGCAAGATATTACCAGCTGTATGGAATTAATTCGAGTTGAATTATCGCTAAATAATGAAGATTACGTAGAAAATCGAGAAGAACAGAAGAAAAAACATCGGTATTGTAGTAATGTTTGGGAAGAAAGTAAAGAACAGGTTTATAAGATTAAAGATATAATAGAAAATGTGTTGAAAAAAATTAAGGGGGATCAGCCGATAAAACAATATCGAAAATTTTCAAAATGGTTAAAAGATAATAAAGATAATCAAATAATTGTAGTAATATTCACGATATTAGCAGGAGTTAATATTTTACATTTAGAATTACTTGGATCAATGTTGCAAATTCAAACTTGTAGACTTAATTGGCTTAAATCAAAGGTGCCATCACGAATTCGAGATCTTAATTTTAATGCCAATTTATCATATGCAGCAAAACGTAAAATATTTTTCGGAAATATCACTAATATTTTCATAAATGATCTTGCCGAAATATTTATTCAGGTATAAAAATTTCTTTTTACATGAATATTTTTCATTAATTAATTTTAATATTTTTTTTTTAATTAATAGAGCTTTTATTTGAGCCGAGTTGTATCAGCTGGTTACACGCCTATATACATTATATTATATTCCTCTTTACATCTCATAAATAATCTACGTTGTATATATAAATATATGTCGGAACAGGGAAATAGTTGGGCTGGATCATTTAGAATCATTGGTAGAATATTTCCTTGTACGAAATCTATATTAAATAGTAGATAATAATTAATTTGTTAAATTTTTACTAAATCACAAATATTATTGGTACTTTACCGATTTTTTTTAATTATTTATCATGTATAATTGTTATCATAATGAGTTTAATAAAGTAATTTATTGTAATAACTCTTTTTAACTGACTGCTAATTTGTGATCAAAGTGACAATACGTATTGATGAGTGCTATAATATCCTCTCCAATCTTCATTACTCTTGTCTAGTTACGTGAATAAATATAAAATTTTATTTCTCAGATGCTAAAGATTAGTAATAACGTTTCAAATACAATAATGTATAATACTATGCGTGTTATCGACGCGGTATAGTTAATTCCTTTTTTGTTGATCCAAAAGAGGGAAACAATGTCAAATTATTTACAACAAAATTATTTAATTATACGCCAGCATCGATCAAATGTGATCGATCGAGAATTCAATGAAGTTATTTGAAGTTTATATTACCTTCGTATTACAATATAGTGATCGACATTCGACAATTTGTCACTTGGAATTTTTAAATACATAATACAAAAATTTAAATTTCATGTTACGTACATTTATAATTTTTTAAAATGTCTAAAATTATATACTGTATATATATTTTATAGTAAATAAGGATCTATTAAAAATAAATAACGCGCTAATATGACTAATAATAATAATTTCAATTCTAATTGTATTCGAAATTCATCATTATATACGTACAGTATATAAAAATATTTTATTTAAATAATAATTAATTTATTGATCGAACAATAAAAAATTCGAAAGATTATTCTATATATGTGATCGTGTTATATAATAGATTCGAAATAGTGTATATGATGTAACGAGATGATACAACTTGGATCCAACTAAATTCTATCAAAAAAATAACGACTTAATAAAAGGTAAAAAAAAATTAATTTAAAATACTGATTATCTTAACCATTTTACCAATTTTTCAGCATTTTCCACATTCCTCCTATATGCATAATTTTACTAATCCATGTCTAACTCCTTCCCATATATTACTCCATCTCTTACTTTCTCTCCCTTTTCTTCATCATTTATATCCTTTTTCTTTTCCATTGTATTATCATCCTTTTCTACATCATCTTTTTACATACTGTATCTTGTCGTAATTCTGCATAGCCATTAAATTCTTTTATTTCTTCTTTAAATTCATTAACGTAATTTTTTCTAATTAAATTTGAAAGTTGTTAATTTTTTTCTCTTAGAAGTTCTTTTTCGCTTGTAAGTTCTTTTCTTTTTAAATCACCTCATAAAAACTTTAGCTTTATTTAATTGCTTTTTAAGTTCTTCAACTTCTTTTAATTATTCCGTGTGTTCATTAACTTTTCAAACTCTCCACCAATTTCATCTGTAAATATGCTAACTTCTTTTAATTCTTTCTTGTTAACGATAACTTCTTTCAATTATTCTTTGTTAATGATAATTTCTTGTGATTCATCTCCGTTAACGTTGATTTTTTTCAAATTTTCTTCGTTAACGTTATCTTCTTTCAATCCTTCTTTCTTATCATTAATTTAATTCAATTCAAAATTTTTTTTCATCTTTTTAGTATCTAATTAAAAAATTTAATAATAATATTAATATTAAAATGTATGTTCACCTAATAAGAAATTAACAATAATACGGTATAATATAATACCGAGTAAGCCACCCAAATTTTCAACCAGCCATCTGCTATTTTTATAAGAGAAAACAAATAATATTAACTTTGGTTATTTTAGATAAAATCATTTCATCCGAAAAATTAGATTCTTACATATCCATATATACTCATCATCTAAATAATTTGAATAATTTCCAAAACCAATAACGGTAATAGGTTTATTCTTCAATAAAGTATCTAAGTCACCAGCGACCATCAAAATTAACAGACGGATTGCTTTAGCCGGTTCTTGTGTTCTTTAAAACATTTGAAGTAACTCTGAAGTCGATCAAACTTTTCAATGCTAGATGCGTTTGTACATATTTGATATACTTTTTTAATTGGCGCCATTAATTATTTGCATTCTTTTTCGTGAGTAGGACTGTATTTTCTATTTTAAATAACTTCTCAATTTCGGTTAATTGAGCATTTGAACTATTATGGAAAAAAAGAGAATTTTCTTCTACGCATATACGTAACATCATTTTCACTTTAACATTTACTTATAAAATTCCAAGCAGTATCTTGTATACCAATGATAGATTCTTGATGGTAGACCCGTCGAGGTTTGATATCCATTCGAATATAGGATTGCGTTCAATAGAAACTTTGAGTAAAATCAACAATTTATCACACTGTTGTTCAAGAGTTTGGATAAGGATTTGTTTATGTTCATTGAAAATTTCTTACATTATGATGACACGTCCATAAATGGCAGCTAGAGCCTAATTCTTGATTGCAGTGAAAACATGTGAGAGTGTTCGAAATAATCTGAGGGTAATATGTATTATTATCTCCAGTTGGCAGCGATTGTGTGAACGATTTCAATTTATAGCATAAGTTTCGCTAATTAAGTGACGCTGGGAGATCTATTGAGTTGTGATTAATCCATGTTTTAGCCCATGGCCAGTCGATGAGGTTTTTATGAACGCATTTTTAATAAAGCAAGTTGTTGTTAAAATTAGATCTCATTGTTTTCCTTATATTCCTATCAATCACAATTGAGTTGCCCATTGAATATTCATTGTTGATAATGTGTTGATGTCTTTATTGAAGATGATAATATACGGTGAAGTCGCACCCAGCTTTGCTAGTTTGTCGGCTTCATCATTTAAGACGTCATTGGAATGAGCTTTGACTTTGGTAAAGGATTATCAGTTCTATGGCTTTCCAGATCGATGAGATAATTGTTGATTTTTAAAATAGCTATGGTATCAACGGATTATTTGCAACATTGTTGAGTCTGTAAAGATATTAACTGAACTATCTTTTAGGCATGTAATTAAAGCGGTACATGTTGCTAAAGCCTCCGCTTTGATGGAGGAACTCCAGTGTCGGTTGAAGCGTTGAATTTAAGCGTGATGTTGGTTGATCCAACCTAAACCTAACTTTGATGAAACCGAATCGGGATCTTTAATTAAAGAGTCATCCATATAAATTGAGATATTTGATGAACTGTTAATCGCAATAGAAATATTAATTAGCTGATCTATAATTATATCAGATAAGTGTACGGTTGATTGAAACCTTAGGAAGAGGTAAAGGTCGTTCTATTGGTAAATGAATTATAATTAGAAAATTGCTGTAAGCAGTACAACGGAAGGTATGGTGCGAATGTTTGTTAATAAGACGGATATTTCTTTGTTTGGGAGCAGAATGGGAATTAGGTGGTTTATATATTGTTGTGAAAATTTTTATAATTTCATCCAGACAAATACATTTAGGTCTTAAATCCCCCTATCCCCTCCCACGTAGTATGGACGATGTATTACACTATTTTGGCACGGAGTGAGGTATCTCCTAAGATTGATGGGTTAGAGTTCCATAAAAAGCATTGGTGGACAATGCGGTCTATGTGATTTCTAAATTTTTCCATAAACTATGTCGTTAGTACGTGGACCAGAAATCAACCAGTTTTTGAGTCTTTGCTTGAATTAAACGAGACCAGAGGAATTTTGGGACGTGTAACATTGAGGTTAATAATGGGAGGGCTGCTGAAGTCCAAGTTAAGACGAAGGTTTCTTTGTTTGTACGAATGTTTTCTATTAAGAATTTGTACCATTCAGGGTTCGTCCATTCCAGCCTTTCGTGAAAGAACGTCTGGTCTGGCTATGATACGCCAGTCGAAATAATTTGACTGAGAAACATAATATTTTTGTCTTAATGAGATATAACGTAACATAAAAATTTTTTGGGTTAATAATATAACAGATAATGTGAAAGTGTGAAAGTGGAAAATTTCTTGAATCTTATAGCACATGACCGATTATCATTTGACCAATAAAACGTTAACTGACAATCGATTCTACATTTAATCGATTCTCACATTCAGTCTATCTTTTCTCACGTTAATTGTTAACGTTAAGTATCTCAACAGAAATACGGATAAATATATCAAGAATATATACTGTATTATTTTAAGATAAGATATATCATTATTACGATTGTACAAAATTTTCCAATCCCCCGGAAGATATACAGTACTTCAATTAACTGTATTATCAATCATTTCTTAAAAAAAAAATTTTTTCTTATTTCTCATGCCAAGTATTATATAATATCTATAACGAATATTTCAAAATAAATCCTGGAAGATGGTAATTCCTGACTTTCTGAATGGGCCTGATTTAGAGCCGTTTGACTGATTCAGTCAAGCAATATTGAAGTTCCCGGAAGAAGTATTTCGAACATTAATTTAATAAAAAAACGTGACGACTGGTCCACCGATGCAGATGATATCAAAAATAGATTATTACGTAATATCTCTCAAGCAATTTCTGGTTCTGATCAAAGTAGCAGGCGGTAAAGAGCACAGGTGCTTCTCGATGGGTATAAAAAGGTAAATAAAAATCTTTTTATTGGGAAGGTAGTTGAAAAGAAAGTGCACGACTAGGCCTATCTAGGCCCACCTAGGCCTACTTGGTTCAATGATGTTAGGTAGAGTGGGAAATTAATGATAAATTGACATGTTAGTTAAAGACTATTACTAATCCTAAATCTTTCATATTAAACCTTTTAATCCACTGGAATCATTGGAATCAGGCAACGAAGAGTATGCGAGTGAAACTCATGATACTGACTGGAAGTTGAAAGATGGCCATCATTGATGCACTTACAAAAACACTGCCGAATTAGTGAAATCAGTCTCAACGAAAAGCAAGAAAGCAAGCGTTATTCGGTATGAATTTAATCACTATGATATAGATACCAGGGAAAAGTTGCTAATATGACTATTACAAATACAGTTTGGGACTTTCTTCGATACAGATTTATTCTCAGAATTTTGTAATGATACGCATATCTGGATCAGGAGTGGATGGAATGATATAAAGAAGGTGTATAGTCAAGTCAACATGATTACCAATTCTTTTGAAGGTGAAATTCAAACGATCGTCAATATTGATGAAGAAGTATGTGTTTATTAACTTTTGACATATACGCATATACGACTACCATTGTTTAATCCACAGGTGTGTGGGCACTATGTTGATATGTTGATGCATGGGAATATTAGAACTAACAAGAATACTCCAATGGTTCGACAAATCGCGATCAATCATATATTCTCATGTGTAAGATGTTAAAATTAGTTTTTTTAATTATGTAATTTACTATATTAACTGACTAATACTAATGCTTTCTAATGCTGTTGCTAGAATCGACAAATTTCTTGATAATCCATACTTATTTAATAAGAAAACCGGAAAACGAAAGAATCTTAGCGAAATGGATTATGTGATAAATTCTATTCTGAATGACATTTTCAATGATATCTTGGATATTTTGAGTCTTCATTGGTAAGATTATCTCTATTATGTTATCTATACTAGTATAACAATAACTCAATAGCAATATAAGGGGTGAAAATATGACGAGAGACGATGAAAGATCAACCTGAGGATTGTTCATAAATGCAAAGATATTGAACTAAATCATACAGAGTGCATCAAGAATTTAACATCTGCAAAGGCTATTCATGATCGCTCAAAATTTCTGAGAACAACAAAGGGCGTTCTTGACAAATTTCTTAAAAGAAGATTTATTATGGAAAATTTAAGTCAGGCATACAATTTGCTGGTAAAGTTCTTTGTGTTGATTATGTTGTTTTGAGTTATATGCGATTAATATTTATCACGTAAAGACCCAGATGGCCGGATAATCAGGAGTTGATCTTCCTGATAATGGTCTTTATTTTGTTCTTGAAGGACCTGTTTTAGCTTCCTACGCAACTATCGAACATTAAGTGCCTCCGAAACTCCGAAACACTCATGCGAATATTAATTAGCAAACGTATAGAAACAAAGTTTTTTTTAGTCAGATCATGTATGGCATTTATATATTAGAAAAATAATAAATAGAAAAACTAAAATATAATATATTTATTTAAATAATAAGTTGTATTTGATCGAACAATAAGAGATTTGAACAAAATTATTAGTCAAATTTGAACCTTTCCATTCAGGGTTTACCGGGTTAATGTTCAAGGATTACGTTTATATGTATATATGTGAAATAAGTTATTAAGGAGATGTATAATAGATTTTGTAATAGTATAAATAGGTGTGTAACCGAATGATACGACTTGACCTAAATAAAAACACTTAAACAAATAAAATAACATTTTAATGATTGGTTTAATAAAAAATAAAAAAAATTAATAAAATTTATACAAAAATAAATTACATACCTGAATAAATATTGTAGAAATATCTTCAATGAAAATATTAGTGACATCACCCAAAAATAAACTATGTTTTGCTGCATGGGATAATTTGGCGTTAAAATTAACGTCAATATTTCGAGTATTAAGATCAAAATATTTAATACTTGGAATTTTAATTCGTAACTTTGATCCAAGCAATTCTAAATGAGAAATATCAACTCCTGCTAATATCGTGAATATTATTACAATTGTTTGACTATCTTTATAATCTCTTAACCACTTTGAAAATTTTCGATATTTCCTCGGCGGCTGAGCTTTTTCTATCGCTTTTTTAGCCTCCTCCCCGATTTTCTCTTGAAAACTTATAAGTCTACTAAACCTTTTCTTAAATCCTGCCCACATACTATCTCTTCCATTATTTTCTTCATTATTTTCTTCATTATTTTCTTCATTCGATTCTTCTAATTCTTCTTTAAAGCTTTCAAGTTTTTCTAATTTTTCTAATTCTTTTTTAAAGCTCTCAAGTTTTTCTAATTCGCTTATAAGTTCTTCTTTGCTTTTCGTAAGTTCATTTCTGCTCGTCGTAAGTTCATGATCGATCGGCGTAGGTTCTTTTTCGCTCGTCGTAAGTTCTTTTTTTAATTCATTCATGAGGTTTACAGCTTTATTTAATCGCCTTTTAAGGTTTTCAACTTCGTTAAATCCTTTCGCATGTTTCTCAATGTGATCTAATTCATTTATAGATCCTCCGCCAATTCCTTCTGTAAATTTAGTACCTCCTTCCCTCGCTTCTCTCGATTCTTTTCTGGAAATGATAACTTCTTCCAATTCTTTAATTTTTTTCAATTCTTCTGATAATTTGCCAAGTACAATTAAATTTCTACAAATTTCTATTATTTCTTCTGTAAAATCTTCAACTTGCATTAATCTTTCTATAAGATTGTTGATTCCTCTCAATTTTTCCACGATGTCTTTTACGGTGTTTGATTTTTTCATGATGGCTTTTACATCATTTGGGTTTGAATCCTTTAATTTTTTTATACTTTCATTGACATCTTTTAATCCTTTCGAAAGATCGCTAACTTCTGTTAACTCTTCTTTGTTTTTTTTTAATTCTTTTCTAGTTTCTCTTAACACTTTCGTAAGTTTCTTAACTTTTTCTTCGCGCTTGACAACTTTGTCGTCTTTCTTTGATCCATCTTCTACTCTGCCATCATTTACTGTATTATTGTTGACGACTTCTACTATGGAATTATTGACTTGTACTACTGTAGAATTGTTGACTACTACTGTAGATTGGATGTCTTCTTCTACTGTATCTTTTACTAAGTCATCTTTAAGTCTTTTAACGGTTTTTAATAATTTTCGTAAGTCATGTCTCATAAGTTCATCAATTACAACTTTAAATGCAAATCCTAAATTTACGATAAACGGGAATGTCACGAAAAAAAGACTGAAAGGGAAGAGAATAAAATAAATCAGTACTTGAAAAAAAAAATGTCTATACATTTTTTTTAGGGGAATTTTTTTTTTACCTTGCAGGAAAAATTTTTTCCACGCTATCCGCATCTTTACTAGTAAAAAGGATTGTCGTCACAAATTTTTCAACAGCGTTGCCACATGAAAAAATTGCAATTGAGTTATACTAAAAACAAAAAGAAAAAAAGTTAGATTTTTTCATTTTTTGTCAATATTCAATTAAAAAAAAAAAATTTAAATAATAATCTTAATAATATATTAATATTAAATGTATTTATTTACCCAATAAGCAAGTGCCAAGAATACGATATTCAATGCAATTGTTCCGAGAAGACTACCCAAATGTTTTTGTATCCACCTGGCTATTTTTACAAAAAAAAAAAAAAAAAAAAAAAAAAAAAATATTAATTAGTTATTTGAGATGAAATCCTTTATCCGAAAAAAAATTGGATTCTTACGTATGGGCACATATCCATAAATTTCATCTAAATAATTTGTATACTCTCCAGTACCAATAACAGTAATAAGTTTATTCTTTATTAAAGTATTTAAATTATCAGAGATAGAATCAACAGATCTTTCGGTTTTATTTTTGGCTTTTCCAATATTAATAGATAGAATAAATTGTTCAGGTGAAGTGGAAGTATCAATTTCATGTCTGTAATTTGTATATATTCGTTCCGAATCAATAGGGATTGCTTCGGCCAATTCTCGTGTCAAATTGTCAAAAAATTCTTTAACTTTAATTTTATCATCTTTAATCCTTTTGAAGTGATCTGTTCCGTCTACGTTTAATCGAACTTTTCCCTTAATGGCAGTTGCGTTTACTTGATTTTTATAATAATTTGAGAAACCACTGTTTTGTGCAACATTTTGTTGAGCTATTATGAAAAAAAAAAGAATTTTATTTTATGTATATATTTAATATTATTTTCATTTTAAATAAGATAAAACACTTACTTGTCATAAACTTCCAAGAATTATCTTGTATGCCAATGATAGGCTCTTGAAGATCTTTACTCTTTACAAAACCATCATCCATTAAAACATAATACATTGTATTAGGCTGATTAAAAGTACTATTAATCACTTTGATTTCAATAGTATAATCATTAATAATTTTTACAAAATCTCCATTATTATGGCTTATAGAAGTAATTTGTCGTATAATACCACCATCTTGTAAAATTGTAATGTTATGATTAGGTGATAAATCAACTTTATCATAAAATTGAATTCTAAGGAATTCAATTTCAGATGGATTTATAGTATCACCAATGTTCGGAGTTGTGCTGTAGATATGTAAATTTCCATAACCATGATCTAGTAATATTTTAAAAATTTATACAAGTTAAAAAAAAAATTTTATACGACATACTGTAATTATATTGTATTACCATACGTCCATACCTTGTGCACCCTTGATCTTGTACAAATCAGTGGTGAGCAAACCCCAAGTTTGTCCAGATTCTGGTTGAGGAATTGCGATAGTATTATTTGGTAAAACTAAAACATCACCATTAAAATTTGTTGTAGTAGGGTATGATATATTCAAATCATAACGATTACCATGGTCATCCAAAATATAACCATAAAGATTAAGTTTAGACATATCATTTGGAAATGGTGCTCTACTATATAAGAGATAGCCTCCATATTGTAATGACTCAACAGTAAAATCAATAAGATCAGCAGGATTTTGAAACATAGTAATATTATATACAGTTCCCGTTGAAAGGAAATCAATTTTAATAAACGTATTTCGATCTATTACTGGTGCAATGTTTAAAACCAGTATACAAGTTTGACCAAATCCCACTTTAGTAAAATCACAGTCAAGTAAAATAATTTTTGATACCAGATTTGGAGTTTGATAAAGAACAAATGGACCTTGCTTTTCTGGACTTCCATTTCGTAAAAAAAAACCATGGATTGACATATATGGAGCAAGGGGCATTGTTGTTGTTGTTGTAAATTCATAATTAGGATAAATAATCGCGTATCCTCCATCCATTGTTGCAACTGTTTCAATTGGAGTAGCCGTAAAATTCATAGAAGTTTCTGCAAGAAGTTGAACTTCACCAATTTCATTTCTTATAAAAGAAGAAATATATATAAATTAGATTATACATTAAAATTAATTTTCGTAAATTAAAATATAATACTTACACTTTGAATTGTTTCAAGATCATAGAATTAGTACCAGTTACGGGCGCAGTACGAAGAAATCCATTGTCTCTATGGATATTTAATGTGACAGAATCTTGGGCGGGCAACCATTCGTTAGTAGTAGTATTAACGTATGATGTACCTAACCTAATTTTACTATAAAAGAAGCGAAATAATCTTTATTATTTATGCTCATATCAAATTAGAGTTTATATCCGTCCATCCGGATATCCGATTTTTGTGTTATCCGTTTATCCGGATATCCGATTTTTGTGTTATCCGTTTATCCGGATATCCAGCTGATTTATCCGGATAATACCCGGATATCCTAAATTATCCGGATGTCCAATTATTTTTGAAGACTAATTCGGGCCAAATTTATAATTCCGACCAGGATTATGCCGGTAAGACGATCATTTCCAATTTTAGCGATAGCCGTTCCACAAAAATTATTTTTCTTAAAAATCAAAATTTTCCTTTTTTGGAGTCTGTGTAACATAAATGTCTGAAAAAGGAAATATTTTAGAATAATTTGTCCAAATTACTCTTAACGGATAATATCCGGATATCCGTCGGATTATCCGGATATCCAGAATTCTGTATCCGTTCAATCCGGATATTCGAATATCCGCGGATATCCGTTTTTTAACGGATAACGGATATAAACTCTATATCAAATATATAAAAAGGTTAATTTATATTTACATATATACCTTTTAGTTACTCCATCTAAGTCGATGATCATTCCCCAATCACTATAAGTGTAAGGACTGTTTACATCTTCAGCTTCCGCGTAAGTTAAAAGCAAAAAATTTTTTTTTACAGGGTAAAATCTAATAGGGTTAGCGTTTGGAAGAAGACAAAAATTGAAATGTTGTATTTTTAATTCATCTGCTGAAAGATCCAATTTCTTAACAGTATTATCGGGATAAATTATACGAAAGGATAAGAATTCCTCCACACAAATTTTTGGAGGAGCTGTGTAATTTACACGAACTATTCGAACGACTATCGTGCCATCATCATAAAAATTTGAATTTAATACGCGAGGAGTTGAAGGGATTTCAGGTTGTGGTTCTACAAATGTAATGGAAGATTTTACGGGTAATATCGATAGTAAAATAATTGACAAAAGAAAAATGAAAAATAATTTCATCTTGAAAAAGTTGAAATTAATTTTTTAGAGAATAATTTTTTTTTTTTATTAAAAAAAAAAAATCAATGAAAAAGAAAAGAACCCCATTTTAAAAAATACCCTATAAAAAATTTTTCAGAAAAATGATCACATGCCCGAGTTACTTCGAAATGAAAACTAGAAAAATGATGGAGTTTTTTTTCCAGAATTTTTTTTTTTTTTTTTATAGGAATAGATTATCGCTGAAATTTTTCAAATATATATTAACATATTGGTTAAAATTATTGAGCAAGACTTTTTGGGATCATCATTGATTAAAAAAAAAAAGATATTATCACAACTAACTTGTTATTTTACAATGTAGTTAACGTAACAATGAAGTCAATATTGTTTGAAGTTATTTTATTATTTTGTACAATATAGTTAATATTGTTGGAGTTGTTTTTTCAACGAGTATTCCGAAATTTTTCGTGAGAGAATATAAAGAATTTAACCTTTCTTAGATCTCTTAATAAATTTTTCTTTATTTGATCATTCATTCAAAGTAATTTAAAATTTAAAAGATTCGGACCTGTTTAACGCATAAATTATTTTTTTTATAAACAAAATAAGTTTAATGGCGTTACTTATTTATTCTCCGGAGTTTATATTATTGAAAGTTCTCACCAGCCAAAAATATAATTTTGGGAAATAAAAGAAACCTTTTTATCGATTTCATTCTTTTGTGATGGGATAAAGTATAAAATGATTATTAGTAATGTGAAAATGATGTACTATGCACGATCAACTTCTTTGTTTATTGTAGCCATAAATCTCAGTTGGTTTGCTTTCTACATTGTAAATAAGATTTTAAAAAAAGGTCTAGTTCTTTGTTAAATGGTCTAGTTCTTTGTTGATGGACAAATGATATAAATTGATAAGGTTCTATTAATAATGATATTTTTTAAAAAATTTTAAAATATGCAGTATATATACAATGGATAAAAAAGTTTAAAATCCGCGGCACAAATCTCTTAAATCCGAAAGATTTTCATTTTAAGATGCCTTATTAACTAGAACTATTTCAATTTTCAATCTACAACATTATTTCTTTATTTGTTGTTCTCTTTCCTTATATAATTGGATCTAACCTTCTTTTAGGGTTTTTAACGACCTAATGAAAAGCCTTTTTCGACCTTTCAATAACAAAAAAATATATACATATATAAAAAAAAATTCTGTTTACATTCGGATTATGTTTATTTCCTTAATTGTTGATTTTTCACTTTTATGCATATAAATGAATAAACACATTTTTGAATTCTTCATTGTTAATTTTTAAACACAAATACATTTAGAAATGTTCAAAGAAAATCTTAATTTTAAATTCAATGTCATTTTTTTTTTCGGCGTAAAAATTTATATATAGAACTTTCATATTTATTAAAAAAAATTTATTACAAATGACTAAAAAGTAAAATTTCCGGCTCATAATATCCGTTAATAAAATTGTTTAAAGAAATTATATAATGCAATTTATTTTATGCAACATTTTTTTTTTTATTTTTAAACTTTTACACGTATTTTTAGATCAGAACAAAAGAAAGAATTTCACTATTCGTTGAAAAAATATAAAAAGAATGAACTTCACCCTTCTCAACTCTCTTCACCAAACAAATTCAATATTCGAAACAAAGACACAATAATAAAATATTTTCAAAAAATATTTACTTTTTTCCTCTTATTTTTGTAAAATAACAAACAACAAATATGTATTATTCTTTTGCGATTTTGAATCTTTTTATCCTTTTATCTCTCACAACTATTTTATCGGCTTCGGCTTTTACAACTGATAATGGGTTATTATCTAGTACGCCTGAAAAAAGAAATCAATGCAGCTGCTCTGTTGCAGCTGCGGATTTCAGTTCCGGTCCGGTTAAAGGTTACGTATTCTTTGCCCAAGACGAAAATGGGCACACAGAGGTCGCAGGAATATTTAAAAAAGGCTTTGAAGATACCAAAGCGTCCTACGGATTTAAAATTGTTGATGAGTGTAAGAATACACTTTTCGATCTCACGGATGGATTGAATATAAAAGTAGATGGTCGTGGCGGCACCAAATCTTTTAGACACAAGTTCACAAATATGACCATTGATTGTGACAACAATGGAATTCTCACTAAAACTCTTCATTATAATAAACGTCATTGTAATAGCAGTAAATTCAAGAAACGTGGTCCTAATGGTGCCATGACAACTCAAAATGGTGAAGGCCATGGTTACGCCGGATTATCTAAATAATTTTAGAATTATAATATCAATTTTTTTTTTATAAATTTTATTTTACATTATTATTATTTTTTTTTTATCCAATTAAATTTAGTTTTCTTTTAAATGTTAAAATTTTTAAAATTTTGTAATAAATTGTCAAATAATAAATAAAATAAAAACAAAAATTTTAAGTGAAAATATAATAATTATTGTTTAATTGAAAAATAATATTTTATCATCGATCTCTTTATTGTGCGGAACGTCACTATTTTTGTAACACTTTACTGTATAATGATGGTCATTTACAACGGCGGTTTCCGTTTACCTAGTTAATAATACTCTTTACATATGTTTATTATGAGGCCATTCAACAAATACTGTAAAGATTTTCAAGTTTAAATGACGTGATTTTTTTGCCATCTTTTTTTCTCTTTATAAAATATAGTAGTACAATATTTAGTAGTACAATATGAAAGAATTTCTAGCCGATCGATATAATAAATAATAAATAAAAGATCAAGATCAATACAATTATTACAGTAGTAGTACGATACTTCAAAATTCTCTGTGATCAGATTTTTCAATTTTCACGTGATGAAGCTATTGTTACAACGCAGTACGCAGTAAGAACCAATAGAAATGTAATCATGTGATCAATTTCGAACGAAAATATCTATGTTCAAATTTTTAAAATATTTACAATGCCTTAAAATTATCTACGTAGTTATAACCATTTAATTATACATTATAAATGTTTAGTTTATTTAATAAAATTTTAAACCTATTAAATTAATACTTGTCTAGAGTAAAAATTTTTTTTGAAAGTGTAACTTTTAAAACAAACTTTTGCATAAAAAGAAAAATCAAAGAAAATCCGTGAAACTTCGATAAATTTGTGAGAATTAAACATAACAAGAAAATATTATTAGAAGCGATTTGAAAAAAAAATGAAGGAAAATTGGAGAAATCAAATTAGATTTACATTTGGTTACTCAATCTCAATTAGGGGGTGGCACTAAATTGAAAACAGCGAAAAATTTAGGGTGTTTGTGATTACATTTCAATGATTCCCGAAATTTGAAAATTCATTATTTCATTACATATTAATTTGCATGCATCAAAGCGAAAAATAAATATTTCCGTAAAAGAAGGAATTATGGTACATATTTTTTATAAAAAAAAAATAAATCTCAAGTATTGTTGTTTAATAATATTAAAGTTCAGTTACACTGAATGTTAATCATAATAAAAAATGATTTTATTCAAATGAATATCCATTTTTATAAAAATATTTCAAATGAATTTCCATTTTTTATTAGTGCACCTGCATATGTATTCTTTTAAAGAAATATCATGTATATCGAATTTATGAAGTAACACAACCGGAATTTGTACTCCGATTCGATATACTAATTTTTCTGCATAATTATGTGAAATTATATGCTTGTTTAATATCAGGTTTTATTTTACATTATTATAAATAGAACTAATCCTATTCAATAATATTAAAAAAAAAGCGCCATTAAAAAATAAAAAACAATAGAAATCATTTGGCGAAAATCATCAGGCGATAATGATAACAGATAATGTGGTTGGCTGTCGTTTTTTTTCAATGAAACCAAAATTACAATGAAACTAAAAAATATAACAAAATTTTTATCATATAATTACACATTTTAAGTAGTTACATCAAAAGTTTATTATATAAAGCCTAAAAAATTTAAAATTAATTACGTCAAAAATTTTATTATGTAAAGTCTAAAGCCTATAGCAAAAGTCATTTATACGACAATGTGACGCTACTGACGGGACGTTGAAAAAAATTGACGTAACTACCTAAGCTTCAAAAGTCTGCACCACTACTTATATCACAGCAATTGATATGGCGTAATCCAAGACGAGTGTTACGATATGTGTGTAGTTACGTGCACAGATTTACATTGTTTATTACCAAATAAGGAAAGGCCTAGACCGATCACTAGTTCAAGAGTGTGTGTTTAACCTAATTACAACTATACGTAGCACGAATATACTACATGTTTACAGTATTATTAGGATTCTTAGTTACAATAGTTTGTTAAACATAAGGCTTTTTTTTGTGAAATAAAACTTTGGAATTTTTTTGAAAAAAGTATATAGAAATATTGAGACAAAAAATTTTTTTTTTACGTAATTATATTTGCAATTAATGTAAATTATCTTTTTAATTTTGCTTAAAAAAAAAAAAAAAATTTAAAAAATTGTTTATTTTTATGATGATATGGTCTAAAATTTATATTTAATTTTAATTGGGAAATGTTTCGCTAATACAGTAAAATTTTAATCGGCTAAGTCAATATGTGACGCAAATGTATCATTCTTATACGATCACGTGCTATTTCTTATACGAGCACTATCAGCCTAATAGTATTTATTTTTTTAAACAAAATATTTGTATTACTTATCTCCTGGCTAATTAGGAATAAGTAAAATTTTACTAGGATTGGATAATGTTCCGATTCTAAGTAAAATTTTACTATTCCAATTAGCCAGGAGATAATTGATTTATCCCCTGCCATTTACACAATAGTAAGTGTTTTATAGTATATCGTGAGTATAATAA
>QZLH01000001.1:119776-160522 GCA_003833135.1 Oehlia diaphana
AATTTTCATGGGTAATTTAGTTCTTACTGAATATTGAATATTTAAGACATGGTAGGTGTCAGATTTTAAGCGTTTTATTGAGACTACTATGTGAAAAAAATTTTTTCGCTATTTTTTTTTGGCATTTTTTTCAATCACGTGACTTGGTATCACAACATGATGCTTTATGATTTTGATTTGCAAAAATTTCGCCTATTTAATTTATTTTTGTGATAACAATTTTCCTCGAATTTATATGGTAGTGTTCTGTAGATCATAGGCGGATCAAATCTTAACCTCTTTAGATAATAAATAGAGTTATCAACAATTAGTTAATGTAATTTTAGAAAATAATGATAGTGAAGATATTGTAAATATTAATTGTAAAATTGGGCGTTATATAGTATCTCTTATATCAGAAAGTGATGGTTACATATGGGTTTACCATATTAAGAATCAGAAAAAGGACTTTCTTCTTTTTACATACTGTCGGTCCTAGAAAACATCCATCGTTAGATAAACAAAGAGATATGCCAAGACAATAAATATTGAATTAACATAAATATTCTCATAAAAATATTACATCCACGCTTATAACACAATGTATCAGTAATAGTATTGTAGCAAGTTTAATAATATTCATAATGTATAAGAAAAATTATTCAGCGAAAATCAAGTTAACAATTATAATAAATAAAATATGCGGTAAAATAATAGTTTATTACAATAAATAATAAAATAAAAGTACATAAATAAATAGGTTTATAATTTTTTTGGCATTGAAGAAATATATTTAAATTGTGGAATATAATTAACAAAAATAATTTCACGAATTTTTTTTAGTTATCAAACCAAAAATTTTAAAAAATTTTCAGGTTGAATTTGGTCTTATATATATAACCTAAAAGATTGGCACAGTATATTGCATTGTGTTAGTCAAAATATAACTTTAGTTAATATAAATTAGTATATTAATAACTTTCATAAGTAATATAGGTAATAATAATTAATCCGGATCATGTGCGCAGATCGTGTAACCTGGCAACAAATCTGGCTACCATTTTCATGGTAATGCTAGGCTTGACTTTTTGGGCCGATTTATCTTTCTGATCCTTTTAAAGCTCAGATCCTTCCTTTTTTGAGGTTAGGATGGTAAAATTAAATCTACCTGATCGGCATTAAATGCGTCAAAAAAATAAACAAATAAAAACTAACAATTGTTATGATGGATCATCTTTATCAATTTTATCATTTTTTTCTGGCTTTATATATCCTGCGGCTTTATACAATTCAAATGCTTTAGTTTCATTTTCTTCGGTACCTATTCCATGTCGATAACAATGCCCAAGTCGAATTATTGAGTTAGTGTCACCTTCTTCAGCTGCCTCTTTATATAATTCAAATGCTTTAACTTCATTCTTCTCAGTACCTATTCCATTTTCATAACACATTCCAAGACGATTTATTGAATCAAAATCTCCTTTAATAGTAGCTGTTTTTTCATACACTTCAAATGCTTTAATCTTATTTTCCTCGGTTCCTATTCCATTGTAATAACATTCCCCAAGATTGTACATTGAATCAATATGGCCACGCTCAGCGGCCTGTTTATATAATTCAAATGCTTTGATTTCATTTTTTTCAATTCCCGTTCCGTGATGATAGCAACATCCAAGATTATAGGTTGAAATGATATGACCCTTTTGAGCTGCTTTTTCATAAAGCTCAACTGCTCTACTTTCATTTTCTTCAGTACCTATTCCATTATAGTAACATTCTCCAAGATTATATATTGAATCAATATGGCCACGCTCAGCTGCTTTTTTATATGATTCAAACGCTTTGACTTCATTTTTTTCAGTTCCTGTTCCATATTGGTAACAATATCCAAGATTATACATTGAGTTAACATGATTTTTTTCAGCTGATACCTTATATAATTTAAATGCTTTAATTTCATTTTTCTCAGTTCCTATTCCGTAATGATAACAACATCCGAGATTATATATTGAATCAATATGATTATTTTTTGCTTCTCTCTTAAATGATTTAAACGATTGAATCTCAATTTCTTCGGTTCTTATTTCATTTTGATAATAAAATTCTGATTTTCTTCCATCATCACTATCATCTATTTCATTTATTGGCACGTTTGCCACATTTTTATTTGGCAATTTGACGGTTGGGCAAAGATGTTGAAAAAACTGGATTATTACCGGATTATTTACAAAAGAAAGGAGAACTTCAGATGAAGATAGCTTTTTTGTTAGTAAAGATTCAAGGGTACTTTGTTCTTTTTCACTCATATGGAAACTATTGTTGTCAGTTATTGATATAGTATTTTGTTGTTTCACATTATCTGGTGCTTTTGAGCACTTCGTGTCAACATGAGCTTGCATTCGTTCAGGAACGGCTCGTTGAAAATCTTTTGAACAGTAATTGCATCGTACATGAGGATGAGAATTATAATCTTTACTTTCTATAGTAAAATGGTTCCAAATAGAACCCTTCTTTCTCATTTGGTATAGTTACTACTATGTGTAGGGGTAACAAATTATCTGTTATATTAAAACTGAGCGTAAAGTAAAAGGTATTTTTTTTTTTTTTAAGAGAATCCAAATCTGATGTCAAATTAGCAGTAATTTAAATAAAAATATTTCAATCAAAGATTTATTAATTATGTATTTACATGGAAATATGTAAATTTTTAACAAGATGGAATGGTTAATAATGTCAAAGTTAATTAACCGCTTTTGTTATCATATTCAAATAACGTAAATAATTTATTCAATAAGAAATATTTACAAATAAAGATTCCCCCTAATTAAATGTGATCGTCATTCTACATATATACTGTATATGCAGAAGTTGCATGTACTGTATCTTTGATTATTAGATGTACTACGTCACTGTGAGTTGCATGTGAATTACCGTATTTTTTTTAATCTAAAACAAGCACCTTTTGATAATAAATCGATCAATAAATATTCATCCAAAAAATTATGAAATTTATACCATTGGATTCATTTTATTGAGACGAATCCTATGAACTAAATTTTATTTTTCCACGACCATCAGATCGTAAACTATCATCTCAACATTGAAAATTAATATATACTCAAAAATTAAGCGCCTAAAATAGTGAATTCGAAATATTATTTATTAGATGTTACATCACTGTGCAATTGTTACATGTGAATTATGTTCTGAAACGCTAAAATTAAATTATAAATAGATTTACGCCAAATCGCAAATGTAACAAACATCTAATATAAACAAATTAATTACCAGCACAGTGAGTAAATAAACAATGACTAAGGTAAACTGTTGGCGTCGATATCGTAAAAATTACTTTATCCCATTTTACCTTTATTAATTGAATTTTTCTATCACCGTTCACCGGTAACTGAAACTATGACGATTGACCAGCATTAAAAATTATAGTGCCGGTAAAAATTGATAATTCTGGCCAACGGTGATGATCACCCCCATTAAATGGTCTTTTATTTTATTTTATTTTATTATTTTTTTTTTTTGAATTGCAATTAAAATCAATTAAATTACGAAAAATACTAAAAACTATATTTAAAGTATAATGCAATTTACTAAACAATTTGTGGCTATGTTAAATTCATTAACAAATTTGGTATTTATCAATCTTGGCGCATTATACCTTTATTATTATTGATATAGGTACGCAAGATAAATTTGATAAATTAATTTTATTAGATTACAATCACTAAATTTTTTCTTCCAGACTTCTAATAAAATTCTTCAAATTTGAAAATAGTTACCATATATGGTCTTTATTAATAGAGATTTTTTTACAAAATATAAAAACATCTCTGTTTATTTATTAAATTCTAAATTAATTGTTCGATCTTCAAAGAACCTTTGTATTAAGTATTTTCTTACTTACGAAATAATTTATTTGGTATTATTCTTATTTAAGATCGTATTTGATTATTTGATTTGTTAATATTGTGTAAGTTTATGAAACTTAAATTTAACGTTGCGTTGCACAATGCAAGTCACATTGTGATAGTCCTAAGAATTCTGTGATGGAACATCTTTTGGATATGATTTTTAGCCAAGATAAATCGATTTTAAGATCCATTTTGTTTGAAACATTAGAAACTTCTATTAGGAATCATGTGTAGAAATTTGTATTTAGTTATAAAAAAATTTATTGTTTAATGAATAACCCATTTTTATTAAAAATATATACCGTACTGTATAGTACTGTATAGTAGGCCAATTCTTTTAATATAAAAAAAAAAAAAATAAACAAATAAATAATTATGAAACAATTATGAAATTATAAGCATAAAATTAACTTTTTGATATCAAATGACACATCATCATTTTAATTAACGCACCCATAGTCATATCAAAGTACACAAAAAAAGAAATGCAATGATGTAATAAAAGAAGGAAGCTTTAGACGAAGGTCACCTGATTTGTCACGTTTGTTACAAAATGAAGAAAGAATTTAGACCAAAATTATTGATCGAATACACACAAAAAATGGAGTTTGTTCCCTATGATCAATTCAAAAAAATTGAATTCATTGCTGAAGGAAAATTTAACAAAATTTATAAAGCAACTACTTGGATTGACGGTCCGATTAAACGTAAATATATTCCTGGTCAATATAATTTTACTTAAAAAACTGAATAATTCTAAAAATATTACGTCTAAGGAGTTAAGCGAAGAAACATATAATATTCTCAATAAAAATATGTTTTAATAAAATGTAAACGCAGCGTGATAATTATTACAGAACTAATAGAAGTAATGATATACCTCGCAAAGATGGTAAATATTTGGTATTACTTAAGACTTAAATACACGAGATTCTACGATTATTATGCCATATTATAAGGGCAATAAGCTTAACAATTTAAAGCATATTACAAATAGACTTATTAATATCCATAATTTAGATATTATTCATAGAGATTTATTATCCGCCGGATGGGTTTTTAACGGATCAATCCGCGGTTTACTACGGTTTTGTTTGAATTAGAGCTATAAGTTTGGCCAAAATTAATAAAATCCGAGAGAATAATATTTTAAATCTGACAAAAATTATAGTTTGACAAAGATAATAGAAAATGTTGTGATACTAATCAACGGATCAATTCGGATCGAAGCACTAGCGGAAACACTTTTTTTAGTAAATATAAAAATCATACATAATATAAATAAATCTGCAACTGAATCTACAGATAATGGTTCGATTGGTTCGTGTATCAGGAAATATTTCAAATCACGTGATAACGGATAAATCACTTATTCGACACTTCAAGCCATATAACTAACGCTATTTAAAGGTAGCTTGTTATGTTGGGAATGATATATATAGTTTTGGAACGATTATGTGGGAGTTTACGACATCATGTAGAAGATCTTTTTGGGATCGAAAACACGTTATCGATCTTATTATTGATATAATTGATGGCTCACGACCTCCAATTGCACCTGAAGGATATATTGAAAGGATGCAGGCATTCTAGTCCAGATAAAAGGCCAACAGCTTATATGATAGAATTAGAGAAATGTGGATAAATGATGAGTAAATTTCCAATAATAAAAGTCCAACTATAATACAACAAATCATCCAGGTGCCATTTATAGAAGTAAACCATTAAGCGACATGATTAATTCTGCAATGTCTTTAACAGTTAAGGACCAATCTATTAACTTGGAAAAAGTTAAACGAAAGTTTAAAGATAATGATTATGGCATGATTTTTATTTGCAATCTATAATAAGATTTTAGGACGTCAATATTTATTAGCTAAATTTCTTTAGATCAAAGTATTAAAAGAAAAAAAATATTTGAAATGAAAATAATATTTTTTTGACAATATATCAATTTCATAATTTGATTATCTTAGTCAGTTCCAACCTCTGTGTAATTTAACCAAAAGTGATCGATTTACTATAAATAAATAATCTAAAATATCAATCAATTTTTATAATTTGAAATACTTCATATTCTTCAACAATAAATTGACAATTAGATTCTCTAATTGGTTTGTTATAACATCTAGTATGATAATATGCACTCTTATCATAACAATTGTCTCCACACAATTTAAGGTCACAACCAGCACCGAATGATGGTCCGTAATTCATGTTATTGAATATAGCACATTCTTCAAGATCTTCTGATATTCGACTTAAAATACAATTTTTAATATTTTCTTTATTCTTAAAAGAGAATATAAAACTATCTTTAGTGGAACCAAATCCACTATCAGATTTCCATATGATTGGATTATATCCTCCAAGGATTTCGTTGCTATCTTTCACTTTAATAATTGTTATAGTATGAGATTGATAATCACAAATCTCATGGAATTTACTAGGTGAAAACCCATCACGAGATCCACGAAGAATCAAATTGAATTCATATGAACTTTTCATCTTGTCAGTAATTTCTAATCTATCAATCCATTTCGATATTAATTCGGCATGCTGTATCGTAATTATTCTTGAGTCAATACTTTTTGAACTATTCAAATTTTCAATTGATTGGACATTAGGCTTCAAAAAATGTTTAATCAACTTTTCACGTGGCTCCTTAGGTATAATTTTTTTATATGGATATACATTATCCAAAAACTCTTCAGAAGTTAATTTATAAAAATTGATAGAAGAAATAAGATGTTGTAAAGTATTTTTTAAGGTAATAAAATCATCTTTTGAATAACTAGAAGGATCTGAAGGAAGTCCAGGATTTTGAGCGATACCCCATTCAAGCACATGTTCCCAAACTTGAATAACATTCTTTTGAATATTATCATGTTTAATAAGAGAAATCAAACATTTTTCTGAAATTAAATTGAAATCGCTTGAATTAAAAATTTTTTCTGGTTCTTTAGATATTAATTCTCTACAAAAATGTTGTAATTTTGAGAAAGAATCATTCTCAAAACTTGTTTTATATATTAAACTAAAATTTTTTTTCATCCAACCTTTTTTGTTTTCAATTAAAAATGATTGTAAGTGAATAATTAATTCTTGAAAACCGAGTTCGCTTGAAGCGATCAAAATTTTAATAATATCCAAAGTATCATGCTCCTCTAAAGAAAGTCTTCCTCCATATATATATCTAAATGAAAATAATTAAAATTTAATACATATATTTTCTTTTTTTTTTTAAAAAAAAAAGAAAGTAAAAAAGAAAAATCGTTAACTGAAAATTTTCACCTTAAGATCATTTGAAAAATTTCCGGTGAAATATTTGGTAATTTAATATGTGTCAAGCTTCCATCATTTTTATTTTTATTAGCTCTAGTTGATAAAATTCTTCGCAAATAAGGAGAACGATAATTTAAAATGAGCTCGAAAAATTTTTACGTAAGGGTCATTACCAACTTCAATAATTGTATCATAAAATTCATTATCTTCTAAAGTTTCTAGTAAATTTTCAGATAATTTTGATAAAAATTTTTTATCATACATTATAATCGAATTTCGTTCGTACTTACAATAAATGAAAAAAAAAATGGAAATTCTAAATGGCTAACCTTATATATTCTGTTATTCGGTTCGGGAGGTCTCGGTCCGAGAAACACCGAAGCACCTGACTAAAGGATGATCACGTGTTTATATGGCACAGGCGAAGATCATATCGTTATTAACCCTGTAACTTATAGACTTCAATACCAATATTGTACAAACCCTAGTTATTAAATATATTGTCGTGTATTAAAATTCTCCAATTTACCGTATAGTACCCCTATGACTATTATTACGATTTTCATACTAATTCTACTACTACTTCATATATTTCTTTTTTCACTCCAAATTTCAGTATCCACACAACTCATATTATAATAATTATATAGGTGACATTTGTATCATTAGTGTCATATTTTCTGACACATTCAAAATTCAACGTCCAAAAAATTCCTCTCAACACATTTCACGTCCCAAAATACTCCTCAGACATCATATTACACACCAAACTTTTATTCTTTTCGAAAAATTCTTTTACCGCTTCTTATGATTCTCCCTCCACCATTTCAACTACCTAAATAACCCAAATTCAACGTTAAATAAAATATTAATCAAATCATTACTTTTACCCATTACTTTACATGATATTTTTTAATTTTTCTAAACAGTTGCAACAATTCGATTCTTTTTACCTTTTATTCGGATGGTTCTCTAAAGAAAGACGCTCACAATTTGACCAAAATGGGAGACGCATCATACTTCGTTAACAAACAACGGAGCACAACTCTTCAGATGGACTACAAGAAATATAGATAAAGTACCACCATTTTCTATTTTAACCAATTTTATCCCTATAGATCTCGTAGGAATCTTTGAAACCCATATCAGCTCTCAAAAATCAATTAAAAATTTACTTTTACCGTTTGTTTATAACTCACCTAGATATTTACAACGGAGTATCATGGAAACTCGCAACCAATATTTCAAACAATGGAAGTTGTCAAATAATATGACGATAACTTCGTTTAAAACTTTCAAACGCAACCGCGATCACTCGTAACGAAGACATTCCGATCCATCTCACCCGTACCGATCATAATGATTGGTTATATTAAGACCCTTTCAATGATTTTAGAAATCCGCCTGACACGTCATCCTTATGGATAAATTTTACTTCGAATTTTTACATAATGGAACTTGGTTGGTATCAATTTATAGATTTTGTAGATAGTTCGTCTTTAATTTTATTCACCTTTGTTCTTTTTAATTCTCCTTTGTTCGACATGGTTAACCTAGCAGTGTAGTTTCACTAGTGTCAGCTTGCTTTTTCTTACGAAGGGTGAACCCTGTATGGGTACACGTTTGTAACTTGCTTTAGTTAATCTACTTTTACTATGTATCTTATACCACTAGTCAGTTTTCTACACAAAGTTAGTACAAATGTCAACTTTCTTGAATAAAATAAAATAAAATCATAGCTTAACTTTTTTACTTGTGTATTCGGACATTCACAAAGGTTTTATACTAAAGTCAATTTTTTATAATCATGCAAAGCATAAAAAAATTTTACGAAATTGACGGTTGCTACTACTGTATAAAAAGATTTGAATCGCTATTAGAGGCGTATATTTGAATTATTACTAAGTATGTTAAATTTAACAAATCAATATTTAATTAAATAAATTTATTATTTACATTATTTGATTTTATTTTATAACAAATTTTACTAAGATACAATATATAAAATAAAAGTCAGTTTATAACCCGTATATAGCATATATAAAACAATCAGAGAAACAAAATTTTCACCAATATGCCTAAATCATTAAATGGTAATACTGAAAATATTTTTTTTTTTTTTCTCATAACAATTAAATAAATAATACTTATACATATACTATTACTATACTAACATGATCTTTAATCATTAAATATCAATCAATTTTTCGTAATTTGAAATACTTCATATTCTTCAACAGAAAAATGTCCGTTAGTTTCTCTAATTGGTTTGTTATAATATCCAGTATGATAATATACACTCTGATCATAACAATTGTCTCCACACAATCTAAGGATACCGAATGATGGTCCGTAATTCATGTTATTGAATATAGCACAATCTTTAAGATCTTCTGCTGATATTCGACTTAAAATACAATTTTTAATATTTTCTTTATTCTTAAAAGAGAATATAAAACTATCTTTAGTGGAACCAAATCCACTATCAGATTTCCATATGATTGGATTATATCCTCCAAGGATTTCGTTGCTATCTTTCACTTTAATAATTGTTATAGTATGAGATTGATTATCACAAATCTCATGGAATTTATTAGGCGAAAACCCATCACGAGGGGTCGCATTCATTTCACCGACAATCATTTCACCGACAATTATCTCACCGACGGACGTTTCACCGACAGGATCATTTCGCAGACAAACGTTTCGCCGACAATTATCTCACCGACAAGAGAATTTAGGATTAGAGTTAGGGTAAGGTAAGAAAATTAGGGTTAGGATTAGGGTTAGGATTAGGGTTAGGTAAGGAGTTAGGGTTAGGATTATGGTTTGGATAAGGTTAGGGTAAGTAGATTAGGATTTCAAAACTGTCGGTGAAAAGACTGTCGGTGAAATGATCCTGTCGGTGAAATGATTGTCGGTGAAACGTCCGTCGGTGTGGTGAAATGATTGTCCGTGAAATGACCCAGACCCAGGATTTTGAGCAATACCCCATTTAGATACATGTTCCCAAACGTTAATATAATCCATTTGAATACTTTCCCATTGTTTCTTATTTCCTCTTCGTTCCTTTCGTCTTTTTCATTCCTTTACACTACCCTCCGTTCCTTTCATTTCTATTCCATTCCCACTTCATCTTTTTCGTTCCTTTACACTATCTTTTGTTCTTTTCATTTTTTTTCCATTCCCACTTCTCTTTACACTATCCTTTGTTCCTTTTATTTTTTTATTCCTTTTTGCTCCATTTCGTCCTCTCCATTCTTTTCATTTTTTTTCATTAGTTCCCACTTGATCTTTTTCGTTCCTTTTGTTTCTTTCACTCCCCCTTTCCCTTTTACTCTCCCTATTTTTTCATTCACCCTCATTTTTGATTAATTTTTTAGAAAAAACTTTAATTTTATGAAAATACTACAAATAATTTTATTAATTAATTATAAATTTTATAATTATTTTATATTAACGTCAATCTTAAACTTATAACTAACTTGAGAAAATATTTGAATAATTAAATGTATTAGAACCTATTCATTTCATTTATTATTATTCATTTTACTCAATAAATTATTAATTTAATTAAACCATTTTGAATTAAAAACTTTATTCAAAAATCTGGTGGTTATTTAGAGAATTTCGGAATTCGGATATGGATTTGGTTATAATAATCTATATTAAAATCAACAATTTCTTCAAAAAGAATTGATATTTTTTTTACATAATTTATAATTAATTAATTGAATTTGAAAATCAAACTATTTATCCAGCGTTCAATTTAATTGAAAAAATCTTACTCATCTTTCTATCAACGTCGGTCAATTTTTCTATATCTGATATGTTATATTTGATTTTTTTTATTTTTTTTTTATTTAATAATAATAAAAAATTGAAAGCAAAAGAAAAAAAAAAAATTAAAAAAATTTGGGGGAAGAAAAAGGATAAAGAAAAAAATCAGTTTAAAAAAAGAGGTAAATTTCCGAAAAAAGGAATCCGAAAAAAAAATAAGTACGAAAAAAATTCTGAAAAAAAAGGACAATAATCCAATCCAAAAAGGAAAAAAAAAATAACAATACGGTCTAAAAAAAAGATCACCGAAAAATTGGGGATTATTTAATAAAAAAAAAAAAAATTATTTTTTCAGTTTAGGAAAAAAATTAAACCTAAACGGAAAAGAATGAGAAAACCAAATTTTCGGTTTTGAAAAGAAAAACTAAACTGAAAGAAAAGGGAGAAAATTTTAAAATTCCTATTAACTGAAATTGGATTAGTATGATTGGAATGCACACGGATCGAATAGTTTTTGACCATAGGCGGAGGCATGTCACGGGTTTTAATTATATGGCATGGGATTTCAAGTTACACAACTCAAATTATTTATACGGAGACTAATCCTAATAATAAGCGTGTGTGGAATATTTTATAGGAAATTACTAATAACCCTTTTTTAGTCTTACGATTTTTCATATTCTCGTATAGTTAGAGATATAATGGTACCAAATTGGATGAATGATTTTGGTGTTTCTCCAGATTATGACCAGAAATCAAATATTGAATCTACTTTACGTAAGTTGTTATATTTATTAAATTTAATTTTTATTTAGAAATTTTGCTATTTTTATTTTAATTTTTTTCTTTAGTTGGAGCACCATTTCCGGATTAATCGATGACTAGCATATTATCATTCAGTATACAACCTAAGAGCAATAATGTCATTCAGTAGATAAGGAAGTTAGATTTGTATAATAATACATACATTGCTTCATATAAATCTTTATTTTACTGACTAAAAAAAAAACAAATTATATTTTTAAATAATAAAAAGGTCAAAGACAGTGAGTACTTTATATTTTAAGTTTTTTGTTTTATTACCTTTAAAAAAAAATTAATTAAATTCAATTATATATAGTACTTAAGCGGTTTAGGTTTAATGGGAGGTGCCTGGGGATTAACAGTAGCAGTATAAGCATTTCTTTTTGGTAAGATTTATTCTTTAAAAAAAAAAATTATTATTATAATTTTAATATTGTTTAATTTACAGGTGCTGATACATTGCGGCCATTGAGAGCCGTACAATTAATTATACTGTTGCGGATTTTCTCGATTAAGCTTAAAACTACTTTACCAACTATTCCATTTTTAACACAATGGATCCTGATACTAAAAATCATCCTTCAAGACATGCACTTCCTTTAGCTGAACAAAATGAATTGATTTTAGCAAGAATTGATAGTTTAGAATTATTTATACAAGAATATGTCGTTGATGTACGTTATTTAGACGGTATTCGGGATAGATTACCTTCAACCAGCATTATGAATGATCTTAATAACCATGGGATACAAAATTTGAAAGAAGAATTTGATAGTACAAGTACTACAGTTACGCAACTACAAGATTTTGTTTCAAGAAAATTTCACTCAAAATTCACAAGTACGACTAAATATGTTATTAACATAAAGAATTTTTTAATTTTATTTTATTTAATAATTGTTATTTGATTATTAATTGCATGTCATAATTAATATTAGTGATGGGACTTAAAAATTATTTCAAATCTTTTTTAATTAATAAGTACTTATTAAGTACTTATTAAGTTAATTATTAAGACTAATTATTAACTTAAAAATTAAAAGTCCTATGTTAATTTAAATTATTGATTTAATAAGTACTTATTAAGTTAAAATTAAAAATAGTTATTAAGTTAAAAATTAAAAAATCCCATCACTAATTAATATTAAATGTGTATTACTAATTTTCATAGTAATAAATATATATGATATTTTGTACAATGATTCCTTGAATTACCATAATTCGAATAAATTATCATCTCTTAAAGGAATATGATAAATCATATAAAAAAATAAATACATTATTCCGAATTTTGTTTATGGATCACAGACTGATGTTGCGTTAAAAGAAATGATCATCTGCATACTACAGTATATAATTTTATTTTTAAATCAAAATATTAAATAGTTATTGGAATAAAGATATCGGTCTTTGTCTGATGTCCAATAATCGGTTATTAATGAACAATGCTAATACTGATCTGAATATTGGATATCTCATAAAAATATCGGTCATTAAAATCCCGCATATTCCTAATTTACGTCATTTTTTATTTTATTTTTATTTTTTATTTCTCGTCATTTAATTCGATAATTTTAAACGTAAAGTATAATTTAATATGAATGGTAATTTATTTTAGATTTTTTAATTTGAATATCCAAACAATATTGTTTATAATTTAATTAATCTGATGGATTATGGATTATTAGCCTGAAGTGTAATTAAAGATTCTAAGGTGATACAAATGTCCGGCATGTGACGATATATAACAATAAACCTTAAACAGTTTCTGGAGAAATACTAGCAATTTGTAAATAAAAATATTCATATTGTAATTAAATGCTCTCGTTATCCTGATTCATGAATCTAGTACCAAACAAGTTACGTTAAACAACAATTATATTTTTATACTGTATATAGAAATAATACGGTCTAAATGGACCATAAATTTGGACGTTCGAAAAAATTTTAAATTTTTCCGTACTCAGACGGACATTGTAGAAAAAGTTACAATTACGTAATATATTGTAATGTAATGATTTTAACGTTTTTTTTATTATATATTTGTCATAAACATCACTTTTTAATCTTTACTGTTTTGAAGAAGAAAAATAATATAAATATGAATATTGATAATAAATCCAATGTTGAAAGACCAGGTTTATATAATATTATGACTTTATGAGTCAATTTTATTATTATAGAGCTGAATATTATTAAAAAAAATAGAAATTTATAAGCTTATCTTCAAAGAGTATAATTGATATATTACATTTTTTTAACATAAAGTATTTTATTAAAAAACAAAACATGTACGAAAATTCAAAATTGTACAAAAAATCAAAGTCGTACGAAAATTTTCAAAGCATTCGTACGTACTAGTATAAAAAATTTTTATCTGTTAGAAACGTACGTGATTAACGTCCGTCCGAATTTGTATTACCGTACAGTACTACTTTACTTAATACCTCAAAATTTGCAAATATTTTTGTTGATTCGTGTCTACTTACGATATTTTAATTTTAAGAAATAAATAACAGATATCAATATCATTCTTGTAATGGAATTTGGATCTTTTCAATATGTAGGTATAATATGAATATGTACTGACCGGTTGACGATCAGACTTGGCAGTGGCATGATTTCCATTCATCCCGCACTTTCTGTACGATATTTTTTTTTCTCTCATCCAAAGATGCTGTAAGTAATACCAAACTTATATATTAATATTACTCATATACATGTGAAATTAGACTTCATATTGCTAAAATATACAGTATCTCCAGGTAAGATTTAATTCAATGCATGCATAACCATATCCCATCTGTTGACCAAAAGAAAATAACGTACATTACTAATAATGATTTAAATCGATAAAATTACTATTATATTCTATATAGTTGATACTTCTTTTATAATACTTTTTTAATCTTATTATTTCGAACTTCATTCAAATGTTGCACGTCAATAACATATTCTTGTAAAATAATCAAACTTCTATAAATTATTGCCGAAATTAATTCATTTTGTTAATCTATCCATAATTGAATTTTCTAGTTAAAATATTTAAAACTAGTGTTAGTTAATTATAGATCAAGAGTCATATCCGAATTCAAAATTGTACTCACAAAGAAAAGGAAGGCTCTTTATTTAAGAAAGCATCTTCGCCAAAAATACTTACAAGTTAATTAGTTGCCCAAACGCTCCAGCTGCATGACATTTTTCCTTCGGATAATAGGTCTGCTAGAATCAAATGATAGAGAAGGATATGTATGTTGTCTATTAATCAATAAGCGTGTTGGAAAAATGGGACGAAAGAAATAAATATAAAATAAAATATTTTTTTTTTTTTTGTTGCGAAAGGATGAGAATTTTTTTTTATAATTATTGTTTCAGCCAAAATATAACGATCAAATTAATTAAAACAGAAAGCCAGTGATGCTAACTAAATGATAGTTTGTTAAAACCTATGTTCAAAGTTATGTATATACATGTTTCGTTATAGAATATGTAGAAAATTTTTGATGAAAGTCTCCTTGTAATAAAATTAAACTTTCCAGTGATGGTAAGCTCCTCCAATATCTAGATCTTAAGTTGAATAACGCGCAACGTGATTTTTCCAGTTTACTGTGTCATTTTTTTAGAAAAAGCCAAAGATCATGTGCATTGTATATTTATATAGATTGAAAGATCGTTATAAACTTTATATATTTTTTTCTTTTTTTTTTTATAGTGCAGACACATTGGAATTCGTAAATCATATTCCTGCGCATTTTCTGCCATTATTCCATTTTTCGAATGATCAATGATGAGTCTTATTAGCGAATTATCGCACATTTAGTACTGTATTGTTTATTTTTTTTCAAATCACGTGTAAGATAAAACTTTCGTCATGAGAAATCTATCACCTGAAATGCGCAGTATGATATCGGGAAAATTCTTGCCGAGATTTTTTTTATGTACATCAGTAAGACGTCATTGGTTTATGTTCGCAGAAAATGAATAATTAATCCGTCGACCTTTTTTCAGAAAGTTTAGAAAGTTTTGGGAATTATTAATATTATTAATATAAATGATTTACGTAGCCAAAGGGACATGCGAAAACTAAAAACAACATTGGATAGTAATTACATCCAAAAAAAAAGGAAAGGGAACATTAGTGATATATTCATAAATAGTTGGAATAAACATTGTTAATTATTAAAAAATGTATCATTTTATTAAATTATTCTATTAAATTATACTGAAGGTTGAACTAAAATACTGTAAATATATAACTGATAATATATAAAAAATATAATAAACGAATAGGCTAGTAATATGATATATATTATGATATATTGATTTTTCTTCCGTTTACCGGTGGCTTAGTCATATTCCCATTTATAGGATCCATGGAACCTAAATGTTTACCATTTTTATCATAAACTTCGATATCATTATGAGTAAAATCCCATTCATAATATTTTTTATCTTTTCCTGTTCCAGTAGTTTTAGTTTTACCACGAAAAGAATCAAATTCTTTCCATTTTGGACTTTCACCAGGCCCCTTAATTATTGGATCTTTAATTACTGGATTTTTAATTACTGGATTTATATTTACTGGATTTTTAAATATCGAACCTAATTTAGGGATTTTGAATTTTGGAAATCGTTTTGAAAGTGCGTCATTTTCCGTAGGAGCCCTACCATCTATGCATCGACCAAATCCAATTGGACAAGCTTCTTGATCATAATTTAGAGGAACGGCGAATGTTATGGTGGTAAAAACAAGTATTAAGATAAGAATCTTTTCGATATTATTATTCATCTTTAATTTCAGTTGTTAAAAAGTAAATTTTATAAGAATAAAATTATAAAACTTTTGAGAATTAAAACGTGTATTATTAAAATCGCAAATAAAGTATACAACTTTTGAGAATTAAAACGTGTATTTATTAAAAAACGCAAATAAAAGTATACAACTTTTGAGAGTTAGAATGTGTATTTATTAAAATACGCAAATAAAAGTATAAAACTTTTGAGAATTAGATTTATTAAAAAACACAAATGAAATTATACAACTTTTGAGAATTAGAACAACGTGTATTTATTAAAAAACGCAAGATTGATGAACAGTTTCAAAAACTGCAAATAAAAATTATTGTTCGATTATTTTAGTCTTTAAAAGTAAGAAAATCAATCTTGTGCAAAATTTGATATTTTAAATTTGAAACGCTGTCAAAAATTCAGGGGCCTGGATACATAGAATTTGCCGATCTAAATTTTCTAACTATACAGTAGATCAACTGCAGATGCGCTAAAAAAAAATCTTTAAATTACGTAATTCCTTATTAGGATAGAGCATTTTCCATAACTATCTTTAAGCATAATTTTTCATGTATGACAGAATGAGTTTCTAAATAAATGTCTCGGTGCGAAAAATAAAAGATTTATGCATTTCGTCAATGAACTTCTTTATTAAGCCAAATTTTTTAAGTATTTAACGGAGTTACAATATATGCATTTTTATTGGATACGGATATTATTTATAGTGACAGTTTTAATCTTAATAGTTCGGCACTCTGTCCTACTATATGCAATGGAGATCATAAAGAAAAATCTATATGACTATATGGAATAATATAAACGGTGAATGAGGTTTTGGTAAACATTATAGAGAACGAACTTATCGTCTCAAATATACATGTGACCCTAAACTATTTTCTAAAAAAGTAGTTTCGGAAATAATTTCGGTTTCAAAAATTTTTAATATAAAAAATATAAAATAATTATATTATTTAAGCCCCGGCAGTGATGAGTTTTGGACACAATTTTTAACTTTAAGGTTTTGAACAAGGTTTTGAACATAAGAGAATTGTCCAAAACCCTGTCCAAAACTTGCCCGAAACTGTATTGAATTTCAAAGGGATAGATCTCGGAAAAATGATCTGATAATTAATAATTAATTTTACGGGCTTTATAATTCAGTAAGGGATAGATTGGCACTCAATCGGAGAAAATGATCGGCAAGTTATAATTAATAATTAATTTTACGGGCTTTATAATTAATAAATTTTTTTTTTTAGAAACTCTCGTTCCTCACTAACAAACTTTCCCAATAAACAAAAAAAAAACACATACAATAACTTTTTTGACCAAGGGAGATTATTTTACTAAACTCATATTATAGCATATATGAGTGAAAAAATATAAGAAAATACAAGAATGTAAACTCTAAAAAAACAAAAGGCTTAAAAAACTAAATAAAAACCAAATGCAACTTAGTTTGGGTCAAAATCGTTTAAAAAAATTTTTTTTTAATACTCAACTTTTTGGAAATTTATGGCCGGAATCTGGTGTTCCTCCATAGTAAAGTCAGTAACATGAAACTTTAGCGACTTCAACCTTTGGCTAGGATTGACACTATTCATTGCTGTATTCAGCATTTTTATTATTAATCACGTGAGGATATAATAATCCAACAAAAATGGCATTTTTATCGATGATCGGTTCAATGTATTTTGGAATTCAAATATAATTTCGGATTTTATAAAAACAGTTCCGGAATAATTCGGTTTTAAAAAATTTTTAATATGAAAAATATAAAATAATTATATTATTTAATGTATTTTGGCTTGAAGAATTTAAATAACTTCAAATATAATTTCGGGTACTATTAAAATTAATTTCGGATTTTTATAAAAACAGTTTCGGTTTCCGGAGTTTCGGGAGTTTCATTTTGCATATTCTTATAATGGGGTTTGATCCCGAAACTCGAAATCCCGAAGGTACGAAATCCCGACACTCTAAATTCCGAAACATCAAAATCCCGAATTGCCATAATCCCGACATTTCATAAGCCCGACACTTCATAATCCCGAAATTCAAAAATACCGAAATGAAAAGTCTTGAAATTTATTAATAAAAGAAAGAAAATGGAGTGTCGGGACTCGGGATTATAAAATTCGAGATTTTGACAATTCGGGATTTTGACGTTGCGGGATTTAGAGTGTCGGGATTTCGAGTTTTGGGATTTTGGACGGGTCCCAGTAAAATTAGCTAATAATTTTAATCAAATCATTTAACACATTTCACAAATCATATGACCATCACAGCAATTGGCAAATATCACATGATTTATGCATTTCCCAAAATGGTTAATAAACATATTAAATATAGGCCATTCTCAACTTCATTCACACCTTATTTCATTTTGAAGTCCATTTCCATTAAGTCTTAAACAACAATAATCTCCTTTTGATTGGTGATGGAACTCTTTCCGCTGATCTTTCAATCAAAAATTTCTGAAGACGGAAAATTATACAAACACACAAAATAACCACAAAAATGGAGTCGGCATACAATTTACGGAATATAGATATGGGTTTATAGAGTAAAAACCTTTTCTTTATGACTCTCGATGTTCAATATCGCATACGGGAAGAGAAACAGGATGGGATTCGACGAGTGGAATAAAAAATACTTTTTTGGAGTAGATAAGGAAATCAGTATTACGTCAAAAAACGACTATCAAAAATATAATAATAGGTTATGCTAGTGCGTCTTATGGCATATACAACAGCGAAATGAAAAGACTTGCAAAAATGGCTGCGGCAGTCACGTGAAGAGGTCAGGTGAAATAGGAAAAATTGGAAATGAAAGAACGAATTATATCCAAGAAACGAGGCGCCATCGAGGGCTTAAAAAATGTAATTGTTGAGGAAAGGGGAGTGGTGAAGAAGTTATATGAGGGAATGCTGATCAGATATAATGCGCCATACTGTTCAAAAATCTCGGGTGGCCACCCTGGATGCATCCAGGGAAGCTACCCGGGATCAATCCTAGATGTATCCAGGGTGACCACCCGGGATTTTTGAACAGTACGGCGTTTGATAATCCAGGGTAAATCCTGGATACATCCCGCTACCCTGGATGCATCCAGGGTGGCCACCCGGGATTTTGGAACAGTATGGCGCATTATAACATCCCGGGTAGCTACCCTGGATTTTTGATCAGTACGGCGCGCCATAATCAGACAAAGAAATCAATGGCTGGGCTGGAGTAAGGGGTTTATATAAAAACAAAAAACGTATCATAACAAAACAATAAACAATCACGTGATTTCGTGTTATGAAACGGGATTTTTGAAAAATTTATCTTCTAAAAATATTATTTAAAAATTCCGTATACATTCCGCATGATTAATTTTTTAAAAATGTTCAAAAATGAATTGCTTATTAAATATACGGAATTTGTATACGGAATCTATAGAAACGTACATAAAATGTATACAAAACGTATCCTTTCCGTAATTTCTTATAGGGAATGAGTAAAGGATTACAAAAAGATAACATTACCACATATGAATTCGGTCGTGAAAAGCATTTACGATTGCAGAGAGGCGCAACAGAAGGAAATAAAGAAAGTTTCTTATCAAAGATTTGAGTCGCCACCATTGTTTTCATTAAGAGTCATTCAGGCGGCGGAGTCACATGATGTGATACAAAGATATATGACGCTTAATAATGACTTTACAAAGCGGGTTAAAGAAGAGAATCGTGAGACGGATACGAAGAATATAAATGAAAAGAGGGTGACTAAAAGTCTTATGGTAAGAAATATACAAAAAGACTGGAGTTGAAGAAATAAGTTTATCTAGTTAACCATAGTTGAAGTCACGTGAATAACGTTATAACCAACATAAATTTTGGGTTAATAGATTTTATATTTTGTTTAGTTTTATTTTTGTTTTAGTTTAGACACCCTATTGATTTGATATTATTTTGCGTCAATATTGTGATTGATTATGATGTAATTCTTTATAATACTAATAAAGGGACGGAGTTAAAAAAAAAATAATCTCTTTTTTCAGAGAGCTAAAGAAAAAAATTACTACAAGCAACAAAACAAAAAAAAAAAACAAAACACAAAGCAGAAAAAATTTACCTAATATCCACCTATCCAACATTTTACCAGCTGATTTAAAAGAAGAAAGATTAAAATTAGCAAATGGTAAATAAAAATGAAAAAAAACAGAGAAACAGGAAAAACAAAAATAAACAGGCAGGCAAAATAAAATAAACGACCAACCTTTATTATATTTTATTCTATTTGCACTATTAACTCTTTATTAATTAGGAATTGTGAATTTTAAGGAGTAAAAGGATAAACAAAAACGTAAACTTACCACATTGTGAGAAAACTAACTAAAAAACCTAAAGAAAAAATTAGAAAGTTAACTACTAACTTTTTTGGGGATCACCCAAAAATCCTGGCACCTATAATATCGACAGTCTATAATCCCGACACCAAAATCCCGATAAATGCAAATCCCGATTGAATCAAAATCGTGACAGTCACAGAATCCCGATGATCTAAAATCTTGACAGCCAAAATTCTGGCTGAGATTCGATTAGATGAATTTGAGATTAGTTAATTTTGTTGATGAATTGTTTCTAATTTTTATTCTAGTAATATACTGTACATAATCCTTTTAACTAAGATAAAAATCATTTTCTTTTAATTTCATTAATAATATAGTAACGTTAGTTAATTTGCATAAAATTTGCAATTTACATTGGTATTAATAAACTTTACAATCCGTTACTACGTCATTGCATTTTTAAAATTATATTTAAAAGAAAAACTTTGAGATTTTGATTGTCAAGACTTTTAACTGTCGGAAATGTGACTATCGGGATTTTATTTTAACGGGATTTGGGTTTGTCAGGATCTTGGTGTCGGGATTGTAGACTGTCGATTGTATGGTTGTCAGGATTTTGTGGTAAACCCACTTTTTTGACAGGATGACCTAATCTTTATTCCTTAAAATTTACAAGACCGTTTCCTACAAATAAAAAAGAAAAATTAATAATGTTCTCTAAACGAAAGTCCACTTCTCATTAATATTCACAATCCAGCATTCCGTTTATCAAGTTGTCTTTAAATGTGACTCTAGGAAAGTGCAAAGAAATATTAATATTGTTCAGAAGCTTAATATTGCTCCGAAACTGCGATTACTGTAATGTATAAAAAACTTAACATGTATTTTGTTTCAATAATATTGACTTTCTGATATAAATCCAGAAAAAATGTGAAAATATTTTAATATATAAATTATATAAAATTATAAAGTTGTTTAAAAAAATACCATTAAAATAATTTTTACTTCACGATAGGTTCATTTACGAATCTTACAATTTCACAAGTTGATTAAAGAAAAAACGGGAGCAGTTCTAAGAAAAAAATGAGAATAACACACTTACAAATGGTCAACATGATTCTTATTTACAGGTTAAGGAAAGGCATTCTTATTCCCCAAAACAAAAAAAAAATAATATGAAATATTAAGAATTTAGTAAAGTGCGTAATAATTATCATTTACTTTTATTATTATTTCCTTTCATTTTTATTGATTTAATTGGAATAAAGAAATTAGAAAGATATACACTCGTTTCACATTGTAGGTTCACAGGAATAATTATAATCTTGGTAATTAATAATTTGATTTGATTTGTTTAAAAAAATACTGTAAAATCAGAGATTTTTTTGTTGCGAAAGTACGACCTTGATATAGACACATATAATTACAATAATTTACAAGTTGATATTTCGTTCATATATTCGTTCGAACCTAAATTATAATTTCGCACTAAGTTTCAAGTTTAAATCTTATGTAGTCTAGATTCCAACTCGCTGAAATACATTTATCTGTGTGTTTTGTTATTTATTGAACATGCTTACATGAGGATATTTTTTTATTAAACTGTACAGTATATTACTTTGAAGTTTTAATTCTATTTTTATTTGTGTTTATACTTGCTTAATAACAAGTTTTTAGAAAAATCGTAAATTTAAAATTCGCGATAAATACTATCTACAGTCGGCTCGCGTTATAACGAATTTCGATATAACGAATTATTTATTTAGTACAACGGATTTTCACTATGGTACGGATTTTGACATATAAAAAAATCTTTCGTGTTGAATAAGTGAAATCAGAAATTGAATTGAAATCTTTTGAATTAAAAATATTTTCAGGTTCTTTAGATATTAATTCTCTACAAAAATTTTGCAATTCCAAGAGTCATTCTCAAAACTTATTTATATATCAAGTTAAAATTTTGTTCCATCCAATTTTTTTTTTTTCTATCAAAAATAATTCTAAATGAGTGATTAATTCTTGAAGACTAAGTTCACTGGAAGCAACCAAAATTTTAATTATATCCGAAGTATTATATTCCTCTAAAGAAAGTCTTCCTCCATAAATATATCTAAAACGAAAAAAAAAATTTTGAATATTTTCGTAAAATTTAAATTACTCTTTTTTTTTTAAAAAAAAAAACGCTAAGTTTTTACTCACCTTAAGATCATTTGAAAAATTTCCGGTGAAATATTTGGTAATTTAATATGTGTCAAACTTCCATCATTTTTAATTTTATTAACGCTTGTTGATTAAAATTCTTCGCAAATAAGGAGAACGATAATTTAAAATGACCATATGAGCTCGAAAAATTGTTATATCATAAAATTCATTATCTTCTAATATTTCTAGTAAATTTTGTGATAATTTTGGCAAAATTTTATTATCGCACATTATCGAATTTCGTACTTTAAAGAAATGAAAAAAATGTGAAGTTCAGCTGAATGTCTAACTTTATATTTTATTGTTCGGTTCGGGTGGTATTTCGGTCCGAGAAAGGCCGAAGCACCGGATGATCACGTGTTATATAGCACTTATCTTTGAAGAAATACTTGAAATATCATAAGCTTAAACTTTCTTACTTATACTCACAAAGGTTTACACTTTCATAAGAAAATTGAAGAAAGTAATTTTACTACTAAAATACAAAATATAGATTTGTCTTAGAATAGATATAAATAATAATCATCAACTTGATCACTTGCTAATCTCATATAAAAGTACCATATATATTAAATTACTTATTCGTAATTACTGAAAATGATAAAATATCATTTTAGTTATTGTCGTAACAATTAATAAATAATACTTATACATATATTATACTGGCATCAAAAATATCAAACAATTTTTCATAATTAGAAATACTTCACATTCTTCTACAAAAAAGTGTCCATTAGCCATATAAAAAATTTTATTCATTATTTCTGTAAAAACTCCGTAAAAATGAGCCCTTCACGGGTCCATTCACGGAAAATTTAATAATTCGATAAATTCCGTGATATAAGGTTATTAATTCCGGAAACATGAACGGAATAACTTTTTTTACAGGGTAGTTTCTCTAATTGATTTGTTATAATGTCCAGTACAATCAATAATATAAACTCTGATCATTCCACAAATTTAAGGTCGCAACCAGTACCGAATGATGGACCGTAACCGATGTGATTATTATAACTGATATTCGACTTACAATATAATTATTGTTCTTATATGAGAATATGATAAACTATCTTCAGTGACGCCAAATCAACCACCAGACTTCCATACGATCGGATTATATCCCCAAGAATTTTCATTGCTATCATCTTTCATTTTAATAATTGTTATATTATGAGATTGACAAAATTTCATGAATTGTTAATTGATTGTTATTAGGAATTAAAAATATTTAATTAAATTTTCACGTAATTTCTTACTAAGTATAATTTTTTTTATATGGAGAAGGTCGTAAAATTGATATAATGGGACAAGCGCTTGAGAAATTCAAAACATTCACAATATGCAACGAAGCACAAAATATACATTTATTAATTAAACTTCAACCATACATAATTTAAACATAAATTATAAAATTTAATGAAAGGAATAAATTGTTACAAAGTATTTTTTTAAAGTACTAAAAGTCTAAATCATCTTTTAAAGGTCTGAAGGAAGTTCGGAATTTTGGAAAATATCCCATTAAAGCGCATGTTCCCAAACTTAAATATCATTTGTTGTCATGTTGAATTGTTGAATAAGTGAGATCAGACATTTTTCTGTTGGAATTGAATTAAAATCGTTTGAATTAAAATTTTTTTCTGGTATTTTGGAAATTTTTATATATCACGATAAAATTTTGCTTTCAATTAAGAATGATTGTGAATCAATGATTAATTCTTGAAGACTAAATGTCACCAAAATTTAATAATATCTAAAGTATCATACTTCTCTAAAATAAGTCTTCTTCCATAGATACTATTATCTAAAAGAATGTTCCGTAAAATAAAAAATATTCTCTCACTTTAAGATTATTTGAAAAATTCAGGTAAAATATTTGGTAATTTTTTATGTGTGCCAAAATTCCATTATTTTTAATAAAATTCTTCGCAAATAAGAAGAACGATAATTTAAAATGACCATATTAGTCGAAAAATTTTACGCAATGGTCATTATCAACTTTAATAACATTAGTATATTTTGGTAATTTTATCCCTGTAAAAAAAAGTCGATCCGTTTTTTATATTCCGTCTTTTTTTCCGTAAAAGGCTCAAATTAATAACCTTATATCACTGAATTTATCGAATTATTTACATTTTCTGTGAATGGCTCATTTTTACATAAATAACGGATGAACTTTTTATTGTACATTAATGAAAGAGAATGCGTAATAAATATCGTAATATTGGTAATCTCGGTTACATTCGGCTCGAGAAATGCCGAAACCCGAGTACCCGACCTGTCAAATTTGATCACGTGATAAACATATAACGTTTTTATTGCTATATATTAGCAGTCAGTGGTGAAGTTTGAAATTGGTATCTAAACTTTATTAGATATTTCCCCCCCCCCTTTTTTAAGCTTAAAAGCAAAAATCTCAGGATTTCATTTACTTTTATGCACTTTTTTTTTGTTTATCCACGGAGGTAAAATTGATTATTGTTTCAAAATATCTGACTATATCAAAGACGTAATTTATGCTAAGCTTAAAAAGTTTAGTTAACTTCAATTGGACGAAGCAGTGTGATAACGAATAATTAATTTAAAAATTAATTGCATGCAATTAATTGTAACTCAAAAATTTGCGTTTCCAATTAAGCTAAGTATTAAAAAGATCGTCAAAACAAACCCTCGTAAAATTAAAGTTCACATGGATAATTTCTTTAGATTAATATCAATCATGGCTATCATACTTTTCCATCTATAGATTGCTAAAATAAAACTTGTTTTTTTTTTCGAAAAATGGGTTCGACTTCTAATTTACTAATTTAACCTTTTGTTGAAAATCTTTCATTAAAAATTTCCAAAAATCAAAAAACTGAATTCTGATTAAATTGATCAAGTGATCGACAGATTCTGTATTCAAATAAAAATACAACTTTAGTTAGCTTTTTTAACTTTCGGCGTATTTATTTATTAGATATCTAATTGAATACACATGAAATTTGAAATTTAATGATAGCAAAGTTTTCTATTTTTATATCTTGTGAATTTTTGTAATCTATTAATCGAACTAAATGTCTACAATTAGATAAATAATAACTATGCATTGTTAATGCATATTGTGTATACTGTCCTATGTACACAACATTTTCGGGAATTTCGAAACGAATTTTCTGTTAGTTTAATTTACGAAAACATAAAGATTATGAAGATATTACAAATAAATTTATTCATCATTTCCCAATCCGGAAATCGATCATAAGTGTTTTGCTTATTTATTATAACATGCACTCAGGATAATTTACGATTGGTACGATTGGCATTTAATTTTACTACTTCAAAACTAAATTTTTTGGGACGAATTGATTTTTATGTGAACAAATTATTTAAATCAATTTAAAATTCGATTTTCCTTTGATTTGAATCATATATATAGGACCGTACTTCTCAAAACATTTTTTTTTTTTTATCATTCCCTTCACCTTTTAAATATTTTTTAAAAAAAACAATGATTACCGCAATTATCTCATCTCTCGGAATTTCCGACATCCCTTCTCTCTTAATAATTTTTTCAATTATCTACGTAACTCGTTTTTATTATCATTATTTTACTCGTCCTAACCCTTTACCAGGCCCATTTCCACTTCCAATTATTGGTAATGCTTATCAACAAATTGGATATGGATTTGATGATTGGCTATTATCATTACATAAAATATATGGTGATATGTATGAAATAATTTTATCAGGCCAACGTTATATAATACTATGTAAACCAGATTTAATTGAAAATATGAATATACCTTCAACAAAGACTAAATATCCTACTAGGTTACCTAATTCGGAAGGTTTTATCGAATATGGATTTGATGGCGTAGGAGTAGCATTTAATAATGATGCTAAATCTTGGAAATATAATCGTCAATTTTTTAGTCAAGCAATAATGACTCCAAGTTTCAATCGTCAAGCTGTTGAATGGACAAATGAGTTATGGGTTGAAATGGAATCTTATTTAAATAATCTTGGAGAACATTATGAATTAGACTTTATAAAATGGATGCGTAGATTTACAAATGAAATGATTTTTAAAATTGCTACCGGAACAAAAAATGATGCTATCGCTTCTTATTATAATATGTTAATTAAAGATTCTTTAAATGATAAAGAAAATGAAAAACTTAACGAATCTAAAAATTTTATTGAATCCATTGAAACTTATTTAGCAGGAATGTTTTACTTTTTCGCTTTTAATAATTTCACCCGTAATTATGTTCCTTTTATTCGTGGAAAAACCAAGAAATTATTGAAAAATAAGGATTACTTATTTGATAAATTATACACCATTATTAAAGAAAGAAGAACTGAGATTGAAAATACACCATCAGATCAACCACTTCGTCATGATATGTTGACGTCATATATAACCGCGAATACACCACGTGATATTAACAATATGAAGCATGCCGACGTTGATTTATTAAGACCAATGACTGATAAAGAAATTTTTGGTAATATACTCGAAGCAATGCTCGGAGGTACTGACACAGTAAGTTAATAAATTATTTTATTATATTTAAAAATATATAACTTCAAAATTCTCATCGCTTATTTTTAAAATCTCGTTTTTTTAAAAAAATCATAGACAGCGAATTTTATTTGCTTTACTGCATACTATCTTGGACATTATCCAGAAGTGAAGCAACGATTGAGACAAGAATTTGATAGAGTTCTTGGAAATGACTTAACAAGACCAATAACAAATAAAGATCTTAATGAATTAGAATATTGTGATGCAGTTACAAAAGAAGTATATCGTCACTCTCCTATAGCTTTTTTTGTTGGACGTTTAAGTGCTCAAAAAGACAAAGTTGGAGGATATGAATGGCCAGAAGGAACTACATTTCAAATGCATATTTCCGCATTAATGAAACATAAAGATTATTGGACTGAACCTGAAAAATTTGATCCCGATAGATTTTACAGAGTTGAAGAAAGTGATAAATATTTACTTGAAAAGAAAAAAATGAAAAACACTTTTCCAATATTTGGAGGAGGAATTAGAATTTGCCCTGGAAGAAAATTGGCAATTATTGAATTAAAATGTTTATTAATATTAATTTATAGAAAATATGATATTGAATTAGTTGACATGAATGCTCCATTAAAATATAGTTCTGATTTTATTAATGTCTGTACAGAATTAAAGGTTAAGATTAAACCAAGAAAATTTTAATCAGCGCGGCCTAGAGACCTTATAGAAAACCAACTTGTTAAGTGCGTAAATTTATCATTCCGTACCTTACCGTATACTACACATAAAAAAATGTAATTAGAAGTATATCTATATTATTTTGCTTTTTCCAATATCATATTTGATTTATTTATTTATTTATCCCCAAATGTTTTTTATTTTTTATTGAAAATATAAATTTGAATAAAAAAAAATAAAAAGAAATTTTTATTAGAACAACGGTTAAATTCTGAATCTCAATTTAAAAATTTAATATAAAACCAAATAATAATTCAGTACGAATATTATATTTATCACCGTTTTAAGAATTGGTGACATATTTAATTGAACTCATGTACAATTACAAGTAACAAAACAAAATAAATAATGTCGATCGCCTAAATCTTATGAGGTGATTCAACTAATTCTGTAGATTCATTTTTCGTCTCTAAATAAGGCGGAAGGCTTGGAAAGGGTAGCGCTTCTTTAAGTGGATTTAAACAATTTATAAGGCTATAATTGATTTCACCTACCCAACGTTTAAGTAGACACGTTCTTGTTAACGTTCCAGCTCCCTTAAAAAAGGAAATAGCTGCTAATAGCGAAAAAAAAACCGGAATAGAGAATAAAGCATTTAACCCAACCTTATGTCCTTATTTTTAAATAAAATAAAAAGGGGTTTCATTTTTTTTTTTACAAAATTGGTTTTTTTATTATCTTAGTAGTAAAAAAATAAGCGATATTCTCGATAAACTAAACGTTTAATTTTATTTTGATCGACAATCACACGTGCGATAAATAAAAGTACAATAAATTCTGGAATTCGAGATCTTACGATATAATATAAATATTATAGATGACTTCCTTGATAATCTTTATTCTTATCAAAGAAAATTTAGGTTATTGTTGTGTAGATATCGGCGCTAATTTATAATTAAATGGAAAATAGTAGTCAATTTTTTCTTCCACGTGACCCTATAAAAAATTTTATCCGTTATTTCTGTAAAACTCCGTAAAAATGAGCCTTTCACGGATCCATTCACATTCACGAAAAATGTAAATAATTTGATAATATAAGGTTATTAATTTCGGAAATATGAGCCTTTTTCGGAAAAAAGATGTAATATAAAAAACGGATCGACTTTTTTTACAGGGTGGTGCATTGGTGTTACGAATTAAATTTCTGTTATACTGCAACTGAATTTTGTGAAATAGAAAAATTCAAAAGAACAAGTTAATTATATCTTTTTGGCTCCTGTCAAGTCGTGTATCACGAAAATTTAAAACAAACAATTATTTTGACACAAACTTTTGTACTACACTACTACTAGCGTCAGTAGTATTAAACCATCATATTCGACCTAAAATTTATTAAAAAGATATAAAAATTAATTTTTACCTTTCATAGCTTCAAAAACTGCTCAAAGAAAAGTCCTTCTCTTCACGTAGAATACATAGAATGAATAATTGTACAATATTATGATGCATACAAGAGAATGCCTAAAAATATCCTTTGTAAGTTTTGTTATCTCTGTTTAAACGGTATGGTACCACGAATTATTTACGTTTAAGAGATATTATTTGATTAATTGTCGTAAACGACTGTAAAACGTTATTGAACTGTAAGTTAATTATACAATATGTTATTTAATTTAAAGATGGCTAGCTGCCATAGCAAAATTTTTTGTGTCACAAATTAATTTACGAATGTACAATTTTTAAGTTAATTAGTAATGTAGGACAAATATGATCATGATCTTACCCGCCCCTTTGTAAGGTACAGTAGCTTGTAATACAAATAAAATATTCTGTTGCAATGGAATTTTTAACCCTCCAACTATAAGCGTTCTTTTGAAAAAATGATTTAATATTATTTTGATTGTCATTTATTAATTTTCGCCTTTGAATTTTAGTTATAATTATAATTACGAAATTTCGCATTTTACTTTAACGGAATCGTGAGTGAATTTTATTTAAAGTATGAAAATCTTTTTTATTTTATTTTATTTTTTTTTTTTGAGCAATTTCATCGGTTATTAATTAACAGAAAAATATCAGAAAAAATATATATTAGAAATGCGGTCGAATACACATCTTGATTCTTAATTTTTGTTGAGGTTAAAGAGTTAAAAATTGCGGCAGCACGGAACAATTGAGATGTTTCCGAATGTGATTCGAGTTTATTTATTTATTTTATTTATTTTATTTCAGAGAGGAGTAACCAATGAACAAACATAATAGGAGTAAACAACTACAAGTAGAGAATAACTACACTATTAGGGTACTGTGACTATTAATCCCGTGAACAGGACCTCACCCTCCAGGCCAAACTACTCTAACAGTAAAACTACGCTACTGGTAAAGATGAATAAAAAAGAAAAAGAGAAGAGAAAGAAAACAAAAAAATAAAATTTATATTCATCTAAAAAATGAAATTAAAATAAATCAGTAGCTAGTGTTTAAAATTTACCGTTAAGGTATAAATGCCCTTAGGGCTTATATATGAAATAAAATATTATTAAATATGTAATTGTGGAATATGGATAGGTCGTTATCAAGCGTTGAAAGCCATGGTAGATTGTGCAAAAAATTACTTGTTGTTAAATACACCCACATAATGTTATTCTCGACATGTCGTCTGTCCTCGTTTAAAGGGCATCGGTATTCCATTATCTTAGGGTGATATTGTCTCGGTTGGTGATTGGTGGTGTGTGTATGTCGTTGATGGTAATGTGTGAAAGATTTTTTAGTTATGGAATGTTCCTTTTTGTATTGTTTCCATGATATAGAGCGTAGCTTCCATATCTTTTCATAAATATCTTTAAGAAGATCAAATAAAAATTTCATTACTAGTCGTTTTCTTGATGCTTTACCTATTGAAGCTGCTTTGAATGGGTAAGTAAGTGATATAGGTGTATAATTCATGAGTAAGCAGTGTAAGTCAGGAATATCTTTAATCTGTTTAGGCGGCTTCTTTGTCCATTTAAATATGCTGCATCTTGTAATCGAATCAGAGTATAATGCATACAGAGCGAATGTGATTCGAGTTATTAATGACATAATTATTTTACTTAACAAACTTTCAAGAATCATGTGACTTTAATAATATACATATGATATTTACTATTTAGAATGAACGTTAAACAGAATTATCTTGTTCACATGGATTTAAAAATTGAACATTAAACAGAAATTAATAAAAGAAAGTTCATTTTCATCTAATATAAACCGTATAATACGATGCTTAATCCGTGACTATTTATTTCTTTGATTGCTTTGTGTATAAATTTTCTAGTCACTTTTATCATCATTAAAATCCAAGAATATTCCTAGAATATTCCTAAAAAATGACGCCTGTGGATTTTGACCTTTTGATCAATTTATGGTCATTCATTGCAAGCGGCAAGCGTATATTTATCACTCTGCACCTTACAGATTTATTCATCTCTAGTTTTTGTCAAACGTTTTGAAAATATAAAATTAAGTAAAAAGAAATTTTTTTATTACGTAATTTATCAGTAATATCGTGAACAGCGGTTAAATTCTGACGTCTCAATTTAAAAATTTAATTTAAAAACAAAATATTTATCATCTTTTTACGAATTAGTGCATCGGTGACTAATTTATTTTTAGATTATCATTTTTTTAATTTTCGCATTTAAATTTTAGTTATAATCTTTTATTATAATCACGATAATTACGAAATTTCATAATTTATTTTTCAATTTATTTTTTCGGGAGTGTATTATTTGTCACGATTTTTTGCGTATCGAAATAAAACGCAGAACTACACAATTTCCTTTTTTTTTTACGAATAAATTGGCCCGCATAATTATTATGGCTAATTGCGGATTATTCAATTTTTTTTAAATTAGCTATTAAAAAATAAAGAATTTAAAATATGGTTAATTAACCAAATTGGCAGGTTAGTCTCATTGATATAAATGAGTATAATGGAAGAAAATTATAATAAATGACTTTATATAGAACGTAAAATAAAAATTACTAGATTATCTCCTTTAAATAATTAGCAACTTCTTTGAGATCGAGTTTTATTGCTGCAAAACATAAATCAATAATTTCAAATTCTCATAATCATCTAAACATATCATTCTGCAAAAAATATAGCTATTGTGAAATAATAGGATTAATTAATGATTAGTTACATAACATTGAATTTAACATCTGATAGTCAAAAATACCCACTTTAATATGATGGTTTTGAAACATATTGGTGAAGCGTCAGGTATATAAAATTATATTCTATTTTATTGCTTGTCAGAACTTTTCAAAAAAGGAAGAACGTGCATATAAAATTGTGGAATGTACTATTGTACTTCGAAATCTTGCGTGTCCGCAACTCAAATTTTAAGATCACAATGTTAGATTTTCTCGTAGAGAGTAGAAAAATCTTTAGTGTTTGTGTAAATTGATTTTGCTGATCATACTGACAGTTGGACCTGTGCTTCTGTACCGATTGATTAAATTTATTAGAATTTAATAAAAATATTATAAGTAAACCCTTCTTAAAATTAACCTTCCTAAAAATCAAGTCGTATTTAAGTTATGAGTCAACCTTTCGGCTTTATTTCTTGCATATTTAAAAACATTTGAGTCGCTTGACTTTCTTTCTAAATGATGACGAAGAAATTGATTAAACTTGTGCCATCGTCACTCGTGTATCTATCTTTATCCTATACGAATATACCGTAAGGGTCCTAAGATACTCCAGCGGTTATAGTTACATAATTCAGTATATGAAGTTCCATAACTACATTATAAGAATTGATTCTAAACAAAAAAAAAAGAAACATAACAAACGCAACAAATTCAGATAAATATAATGCTCTTTTTAAAGTCTAATGATTAGTTTTAGTAGAATATATTAAAATATCTTTGCAAAAATTCCTAAATTTTGTATTAGTATTTTAATATGCTAGATTTAAGTGATATAATATTTTATTAAATGCATAATAAAAAAAAGCTATTATATAAAATTACAAATAAAGGCTTAAAATAGGCCGTAATAAAGGTCTATAATCGTCTAATAATATTTTTTTAAAATTTTGTAATATACTGTATTTATGCAAATATTATATTACGTTAATACTATTACTAATGCATGTTTTATAATTCAATGTTTAGGCATATGTCTAATATAGGGAAAATTAAGGCTTTTTAAATGAAATAAAGTACATTTATTATATCAAGCTTATAATTGAATTGTGTACCATGAAAACGCGTGATATTGGGTTTTTTATAATAATGATAATATAAGTTAAAAGTTTAATATTACAATAATGCAATTATATATTTATTTTTTATTTTTTTTTGTCCATGTAAACATGATTACAGAAAGATAAACAAGAACTAAATTTAAAAAATAGTCAAACATTATCTAAACTATGCTATAATCAGACTGCCTGAAGACAGCGCCACCCTGGAGTGATTTTATAAAGGACCGTGGAGGATCAGCCGTAACATCTCCTACCACCTAGCTCTAGAGAAATCGGCTTGGGACTAATACTATAATAAAAGCAATCTAAACTAATTGAAGGAAGAAAAGATCCATATTGTTCTTTCGGTCAACAAGTGCTGCCACCTGTAAATACTGTCAGAGGTGGAATTAGTAGTAAAAGTCATATTGATAAATAGACAATATTATCTTGTAAGAAAATAGTAAAGAAAAAACTACTTTCAGTTCAGAGGTCAGTTGGTAAAAGAGAAGAACCTTTCCATATGAGGCCCCCGAGTGGTCCTCTATCTTCTCTAGCTAAAAGGCGTAAAAAAAGGGTGTTTTTGAAAAATTTTGTTTTACTGCGGATTTCTATGAAAAAATATGGAGTTTTTTTTCAATTATATATGAATTAAATATATGTCTATAATGTAATAATGATAATGCAAATTATTTTTTAATTTTTAATGCGATATTATTTGTGACTACCCATTATATATTATATTTAATGCTCAATTCTTTAACGATCCTGCATTTTGAGAAGAAAATCATATAAAGATTAAGGATATGACTTTATTAACAAAGTCGGTTACGAGGCTATTTCTTGCATTAATAATAAAATTCCACTAATTCCTAAAAAAAATCAGACCTCAAAAGTAGAAAAACTACTTAAAGTTCAAATTGCAAAATGACTTACTAGTAAATGTAAAAAAGGCTTCGTTACTTTGTAAATATCATGATGGTTTGGAGAAACTAATAAGTGTGAAAATATTTGAAAAAGAAGTTGTTCGATTTGTGCATCTAAAAAAAATTCAAAAAATAAAAGAAAAGTATACAAAATTTACATGACAACTAGTATTAGCCATTTAGCCAATCGTTATTTTATTTTATTTTATTTTATTTTTGTTCACATTTTCAAAACTTTTTTAATCCTGTGATCGAAAAAGAACAATAAAATTATTTATTTAAGCGGCTCAATTCTAGAGTTAGAAACTTCGAATTTCTTATCTATAAAATAAAAAACAATTAGTTACCTTAATATAAATAAATATAGACTGACTCTTTGAAAAAGTTTTATAAAAATGATCTCGTACTTCAAATATCAAACTCTATTTACAGCAGTTCACGGCCTTGTAAAGCAGTAAGGGTGGTTTCGTAGAATAGTTTGTGTACTATGAGATGTCGCTAAATTTAAAATTCTTGCAAAAATCTTAAGATACGTAATATACGGAATAACTCGGGCCGAATTTATAGTGCTGGCCAGAATAACAATTGTATCACATGATAAATAGAGTCACCGGATAATTAAGAACTATTTGATAATTCACAGGCTGATCTAGATTGCGCTATTGACATTTTGACCGAAATGATCGGCAATTTCAATTCCATTTTATTCCATTTATTGTAATAATGGAAATTATTTATATAATGATTATTTATATAATGAAGAGAATTTTTTTTTTAAAAATGTAAACAAATAATATGTAAAATGCATCATTGTATTACTACTTGCATTGGTAAATGATTCTAACATTGAATGGTCATTCACGCAATGAAGCCAAATGTGTATACAAAGAGCGTAATGCAATTAAATTAAAGTGGAATTGTACATACATGGAATTGTACAAAGGGACATTCTTTTATGTACATGGAAAAATATACTTTTTTTTTTTAAATGAACTCCTGCATAAATAGCAGATAAATCCTATAAAACTTTTTTTAGAAAATTGATCCCATATTGGAAATTTTTTTGAATGAAAACATGAAAACTAAAAAATGATCATTTATCGGAATTTTTCCCAGAAAATTTTTATAGGGATATATGGAAAATTTTGAATATATCTTTCAAATATTTTTATATAGTATTTAGCTTCGTAATATAGTAATATATAATTAATATGTAAAAGAATCTTTTATTCCGGGCAAAAAAAAATGAATGAAATTTTTATTTTCTAGGCTGCCCTATAAAAAAAATTCTGGAAAAAACCGATAAATGATCATTTTTCTACGAAGAAACTCAGACATGTGATCATTTTTCTGGAAAATTTTTTATAGGGCTGGACGATGATGACAAATATTTATTAAACAATATCTGCGCATTTCCTTGTTAGATTTTTTAGCTAAATTTTGGTTCTTTAAAGGTGGAGAATTTTAATATATTTTATTAATAGATACAATAAATTATTAAAGCACAGTTTATTGAATACCGAATATATATAATATACATGTTTAAATGAATTCTTTCTAAAGCTTGATTTATTCCTGTACTTTACGAGTCAAAATAAATCGTGGTTTAGTATTATTGGACGTTTCACATGCAGAATGATGATAATAATAAATTACAAGTTAATCTAATTTACTTACACGCCAAAATGACATTCAAACTTTTCTAACTGTATTTGGGCGGACTCGCAGCAAAAGACAATCACAATTAAAGTTTCCGCATGATTTTCATGTGATTTTCTTAATTTTCAAACCCTTTGCTTCCATTTTGCATACCATATTCCGTATTTTTTATTAAAAATAAAAGAACGATTTCAGACGTTTTTTAATAACAGTACAATGAAAAAAAAACTAATAATACCCCATAAAAGTAAGACCGATAGGCATCTGATTATCAAAAAATCTCAAAATCTGATTGGTTGGCCGAACCCCACCTTTTGCTGCGAGTACGCCCATTTATTAAATTATTAAATTTTAAAATTTAATGTATTCCTGCCTGCATTCATAAAATATATGTATTTAAATAAAAAAATCTATCAAAATGTATAAATAATGAAATTTTGAATTAACTGCGGGTTTCTTCTTATATTCAAATTAACATTCCTACATTTATATTTCAAAAAAACCCAAAATTTCCGGGTAAATAATGTATTCCCTTGATTCCATTTAAGACTTAATATGTATTAAATTAACTTCACTGTATAAGCGTATAAATTACATAAACTCCAGAAGAACCAAAATAAGTGTACCGATGATAAAAAATTTTGAACAACTGATAGAAGAAATTAATCGGAGCTTGAAGAAAAAGGGTAACAAAATAATTCAAGATTATCGGGAAATTTTAGATGAAATGATAGTGCATATCTGATATATTATATGTTGGCGAAAATAAAAAAATAAATTTTATAAGTCACGAGAACGAACCCGGCTACCCCTAATTAAGATAATAAGTACATTTACTAACTTGTGCAATTATTCCGTCTATAGATTGCTAAATAAAGATTTATTCAAAGAATGGGAGAACTACATAATGTAAAAAATTTTATTCGAATTTGATACATTTACGGAAATAACATAACAACGAAATGAATTTTTTATAAGGAACTAATAATACAATTTTAGTTAGCGTGTAACTATTGGGCGCATTTTACGCATTTTACTTAATTAAATAACAACCGAGTGCACACGATAAAAAAATAGCAGTTTTCTATTCTACAATAAGTTTGTATTGTTAATGCATCTCATGATTTTCGGAGTTTTAAATAAATTTCCCGCTAATTAAATAAATATAACGTATTATTAGTACTTTAAACGAAAATATTTGTTTTTTATTATACAATAATACAATCATTTAATCAGTTTAAATTAAATTATCATCTGAACTTATTTTTGATATATTTATGTATATAAGGACCGTACTTTCCAAAAAATATTTCATTCTCTTCACCTTTTAATATTTGTTAAAATGATTGCTAGTACAATTGTTTCATCTTTTGAAATTTCCAATATCTTTTCTCTCTTAATAGTTTTTTTAATTATCTACGTAACTCGTTTTTATTATCATTATTATACTCGTCCTAATCCTTTACCGGGTCCATTTCCACTTCCAATCGTTGGTAGCGCTTATCAACAAATTGGATATAATGGAGTTGATGATTGGTTATTATCATTACACAAAAAATATGGTGATATGTTCGAAATACTTTTAGGAGGTGAACGTATGATCGTACTATGTAGACCCGATTTAACTGAAAATTTGTATGTTGCTTCATCAAAGACTAAATATCCTACTAGATTACATAGTAAGGATGGAATCGTGGAATATGGATTTGAAGTTGGTGTAGGAGTAGTATTTAACAGTGATATTAAATCTTGGAAATATAATCGTCAATTTTTCAGTCAAGCAATGATGACTCCAAGTTTCAATCATCAAGCTATTGAATGGACAATTGAACTATGGAATGAAATGGAATCTTATTGGAATAATCTTGGTGAAAATCATGAATTAGACCTAATAAAATGGATGCGTAGATTTACAAATGAAATGATTTTTAAAATTGCTACCGGAACAAAAAATGATGCTATCGCTTCTTATTATAAAATGTTAATTAACGATAATAGCAATTCACTAAATGAAAAAGATAGTAAAAAACCAGACGAAACTAAAAAACTTATTGAGTCACTTGAAATTTATTTAGCAGGAATTTTTTATTTTTTCGCTTATGATAACTTCAGCCGTAATTATATTCCATATATTCGTGGAAAAGCTAAGAAGTTATTGAAAAATAAAAATTACTTATTTGATAAATTATGTACCCTTATCAAAGAAAGAAGGGTTGAGATTGAAAATACACCATTAGATCAACCACTTCGCAATGATATGTTGACGTCATTCATAACCGCGAATACACCACGTGATATCAACGCTATGAAACATGCCGACGATGATTTATTAAGACCAATGACTGATAAAGAAATTACTGGTAATATACTCGAAGCAATGCTCGGAGGTAGTGATACCGTAAGTAAATAAATTATTTTATTTAATATATGTGCTACAAAATTTTTTAAAATCCCGTTTTTTTTTAAATCATAGACAGCGAATTTTTTTTGCTTTGTTGCATATTACCTTGGACATTATCCGGAAGTAAAACAACGATTGATACAAGAATTTGATAGAGTTCTTGGAAATGACTTAACAAGACCAATAACAAATAAAGATCTTAATGAATTAGAATATTGCGATGCAGTTACCAATGAAATATATCGTCACTCCCCTATAGCCTATTTAATTGGACGTGTAAGTTTTCAAAGCGACAAAGTTGGAGGATACGATTGGTCAGAAGGAACTACATTTCAAATGCTTACTTCCGCAATATTAAAACATGAAGATTATTGGACTGAACCTGAAAAGTTTGATCCTGATAGATTTTACAGAGTTGAAGAAAGTGATAAATATTTACTCGAAAAGAAAAAGTTGAGAAATACTTTCCCAATATTTGGAGGAGGAACTAGAATGTGTCCTGGAAGAAAATTGGCAGTTATAGAATTAAAATGTTTATTAATATTAATTTATAGAAAATATGATATTGAATTAGTTGACATGAATGCTCCATTAAAATATAGTTCTGAATTTATTAATTGTTGTACTGAATTAAAGGTTAGGATTAAACCAAGAAAATTTTAAAAAATTATAATTATCTATCATTATTTTTAGATTAGTTACTTTTTCATTTATTTATGATATTATTTTATTACCAAGGTTTTTTTTTGTCGAATATTTTATCTTTATTGAAAATATAAAATTAAATAAAATAAATATTATTACGTAATTTTATTAGCAATATCGCGAACAGGGTTAAAATTATAAGTTTTTAAATTTAAAATATTTAATCACCGTTTTATGAAATTATGCACTCGGTGACTAATCTTTTTAACAACCCTGATAGCCGGATTTGTTGCCAGGTTACACATGATCTGCGCACATGATCCGGATGATTATTTTCGGGAAGGACTATTTATTGTACGGAACTAGATAAATTTGTAGTACCGGTTTAACCCATGTATTTTTCCTTCCTTCCACCTACGTCACTATAATTTAGCCCTGATTATTTCCTTTTATGTTTTGTATCACATTTTTTGTAACGTTTATTTTAAGCAACACATTTTGTAACACTTTGTCACATTTTTGTAACCTATTGTTACTATTAAGCGACGGACCCTCAACTATTATTAATTATTACTAATTAAAAAAAAAAAGCATGAAAGTATAGTTATACAAATTTATATTAACTAAATTTACGCTACCCTAGAATAAAAATATAAGTAAGTTGTATAATTAAACCTGAAAAAAGTTTGGTCTGTTAAAAAAAAATTTTTGTGTTAAATTATTTTTGGTAATTTTATTTTATCGATGTATTTTTTTATTGACAAAAAATGTTATAAAGTTACTATGTACTTTTAATTTTATTTTTTATTATAATAAACTACACTTTACTTACTTTCGCTATTATAGATCATGTATTTTATTTGTAAATATAATTAACTTGATTTTCGTTAAATAGTTTGTTCTTATACATTACAAATATGAAATATTATTAAACATGCTATGTTAAAAGAAGAGTGTCCTTTTTCTGATTTAATATGTAAACCATATGTAACCATCACTTCTGATATAAGAGATACTATATAACGCCCAATTTCACAATTAAAATTTTTCACTATCTTCACCGTTGATAACTCAATACAAAACTTATTCAGTATTTTTTCCTTCATAAAGTTTATTAGTATTATTTATAAAAGGTTAAGGAATTATATATGGTTTCTGTTATATCCTGCATAAGTAATTGTCGCGTCAGATTTTCTGTTTTTTTTTATTGAATGTAATCTTGTAATATTATTTTAGCGTTTGCAACATTTTTCTCCTTTTTCATTTAAAAAGTCCCAACTTTCTCTATATAATGACACCCTTTACAAACCTTATTTTGTTGTTGAAATGACATGTTAACAATTTTTTAGAAAAATATTTAAGAAAGGTGGTGTGTGGCGTAAAAGACGGAATCGGTCAGATCAATAAAAAATTTTATAATTATCATCCGGATCATGCGCGCAGATATATTTTGGTGGAACTCATGCCCAATCCCTATAAAAAAAGTAGATACGTTTTTTATACTGAAAGATACGTTATGTGTACTGAGATATACGTCTAGATACGTCTAGATACGTTTTGAGATACGGAAAAATGCACAATTCCGTATCT
>QZLH01000001.1:169786-252966 GCA_003833135.1 Oehlia diaphana
GCTAGACTACCTTGCAATTACAGATATGTATATGAATTATTTGTTTTAATTATTAACATTACATTAACTAATAAGTTGATTTTGATGATTAATAAAGCCCAGTAGAAAGAGTATTTTCCAGTGGAACCGATTTGATAGCTGCAAAAAGATGTAGTCTTGAAGCAGATACAATTAGAACATGCAGTGTTTAAAGTCCTGGCAGACACAAAATATAGTCAAAAGCAAGTGATACAATTTCGATTTTATAATTCAAATATAAAATAGGAATTGAAGATATCTTTAGATTCGTGCTTAGCATTAGGTTTAATAATAAAAAGTTAAAAGACCTATATGATTAACTTGTAGGTCAATTACCTTGTTTTATTGAAAACATTATATTTGAAAAAAATATTTTTGATATATTACTAAGTATACAGTATATTATCCAATGAAAATTACTAAACTTTCGGGTCTAACCCGGGTTATTCGAATTAAATATATTCGGGTCGGATTAAAATCGGATCATTTCTATTTTTGCCGGGTCGAGTCGGATATACTCTCCAAACCCGACCGAATCCGACCCGGTAGGAGCACTATTTTTACCCTTACCCAGTGCGTTATTTTTCTTCGTTTCTTCGGGCAAAACGATGCGATAGTGCTTACATTAAATAGGTGTTTTTAGCTCGTTAAATGGATTTACAGTACTGTACATCATCCAAATACTCTCTTTAGAAAATAAAAGTTGTTGTTCCATCCAATTTTTTTTATTTTCGATCAAAAATAACTGAAAATGAGTGATTAATTCTTCAAGACCGAGTTCACTGGAAGCAACCAAAATTTTAATTATCATATTCCTATAAAAAGTCTTCCTCCATAAAACGAAAATATTAAACGAAAAGAAAAATTGAATATTTCCGTAAAATTTTAAATTATTTTTTTTTTTTAAAAAAAAAAACGCAAAGTTTTTACTTACCTTAAAATCATTTGAAAATTTCCGGTGAAATATTTAGTAATTGTATCAAACTTCCATCATTTTATTTTTATTATCGCTAGTTAAAATTCTTCGCAAATAAGGAGAACGATAATTTAAAATGACGAAAAATTTTTACGTAAGGGTCATTTCCAACTTCAATAGTAATATCATAAAATTCATTATCTTCTAAAATTTCAAGTAAATTTTCAGATAATTTTGGTAAAAATTTATTATCGTACATTATAACTGACATTTTTTTTCGACTTTCAAAGAAACGAAAGAAAATAAATAATAATTAAAATTTATTTGGTAAGTTTCGGAATATTTCAAATATTTCGGCCCGAGGAAATAACACTAATATTAATACGTGATATAACACGTGGGTACCAGACAAAAAGATCTCCTCGACTCCATTTAAAAATGCAAGTTATTCTAAAATTACTAACTTCACTGCATAAAAGTATAGGGATTTTCTAATTATTAATATGCAACTAATTGTAACACTAAAATTAGAGTTTCTGATTAAGGTAAGTATTAGAAAATTATTTAAAGTTTTAAACTAACTTGTGTAATTATTCCATCTATAAATTGCTAAATAAAGCTTACTTTATTCGAAAATCCTAGCCTTTTTTACTTCGAATCAAACCTGATCGAAGCGATCGTCTAAGTTGAATTACATAATTAATAATACGATTTTGGTTAGCATGTAAACTATCAGGCGTATTTTACTTTAAAATAAATAACAACAAAATGCACACGAAAAATTGATTTTCAGATGTAATTTTCAGTAGTTAAATATAATTGCCAATTTGGAAATTGATCGATGGGCTATACGTACTTTACGATTGGTAGTACAACCAAAATTTTTTGAATTTTTAACCTTTTTTTCACGTAAACTAATTTAATGTTTTTAATTAAAGTTTCATCTTTTATTTATATGATATATATGAATCGTTACTTTCCAAAAAAAATTTTTTTTTATTATCAGTTATAATTCCTTCACCTTTTTTTAATATTTTTTTGAAACATGATCACTACGACTATCTCATCTTTCGGAATTTCTGATATCATTTCTCTCTTAATAGTTTTTCCAATTATCTACATAACTCGTTTTTATTATCATTATTTTACTCGTCATAACCCTTTACCAGGCCCATTTCCACTTCCAATCGTTGGTAGCGCTTATCAACAAATTGGATATGGATTTAATGATTGGTTATTATCATTACAAAAAAAATATGGTGATATGTATGAAATAATTTTAGCAGGTCAACGTTTAATAGTATTATGTAAACCCGATTTAATTGAAAATATGATTTTACCTTCAACAAAGACTAAATATCCTATTAGACAACCTAATACGGAAGGATTCGTGGAATATGGATTAGATGGTGTAGGAATAGCATTTAATAATTATCATAAATCTTGGAAATATAATCGTCAATTTTTTACTCAAGCTTTATCAACTTCAAATCTTAATTATCAAGCTATTGAATGGACTAATGAATTATGGAATGAAATGGAATCTTATTGGAATAATCTTGGTGAAGATTATGAATTAAACCTTACAAAATGGATGCATAGATTTACAAATGAAATGATTTTTAGGATCTCTACTGGAGTAAAAAATGATGCTATCACTTGTTATTATAATATGTTAATTAGTAACAATAATAAAAATCTTTTAATTGATAAAGAAAATGAAAAATTAAAAAATTCTGAAAATTTTGTTGAATCACTCGAAACTTATATGGAAGGACTCATTTATTTTTACACTTTTAATAAATTTATTCGTAATAATTTTCCTTTTATTCGTGGAAAAGTTAAGAAATTATTGAAAAATAAAGATTACTTATTTGATAGATTATATAACATTGTTAAAGAAAGAAGGATTGAGATTGAAAATACACCATTAGATCAACCACTTCGTCATGATATGTTGACGTCTTTTATAACCGCGAATACACCACGTGATATCAACGTTGAGAAACAAGCCGACGCTAATTTATTAAGACCAATGACTGATAAAGAGATTTTTGGTAATATACTCGATGCAGTGCTTGGAGGGACTGATACCGTAAGTAAAATTATTTTATTTTATTCAAAAATATGTACTTTGAAATTTCTATCGTTTTTTTTTTTAAAAAAAAACCTCATTTCTTTAAAACAAATATCATAGGCAGCGAATTTTATTTGCTTTATAATATATTTTCTTGAACATTATCCAGAAGTGAAACAACGATTGAGACAAGAATTTGATAGAGTTCTCGAAAATGACTTAACAAGACCAATAACATACAAAGATCTTGATAAATTAGAATATTGCGATGCAGTTACCAAAGAAATATATCGTCACTCTCCTGTAGCTTTTTTTATTGGTCGTTTAAATACTCAAACTGATAAGGTTGGAGGATACGATTGGCCAGAAGGAACTAGATTTCAAATGCTTTTTTCCGCATTAATGAAACATAAAGATTATTGGACTGAACCTGAAAAATTTGATCCTGATAGATTTTACAGAGTTGAGGAAAGTGATAAATATTTACTTGAAAAGAAAAAATTAAAAAATACTTTCCCAATATTTGGAGGGGGAATAAGAATTTGTCCTGGAAGAAAATTGGCAATCATAGAAATAAAATGTTTATTAATATTAATTTATAGAAAATATGATATTGAATTAGTTGATACGAATTCTCCATTAAAATATAGTTCTGATTTTATTAATGCTTGTACAGAATTAATGGTTAGGATTAAACCAAGAAAATTTTAAAAAAGATGTATCAAATGTTTTTAAAATCAAATAAAAAAATTTATTACGTAATTTATCGTCGATATAGCGAACAGCAGTTATTGTATTACGTTTCGACATAATTGGATCATATGGATAAGTAAATAAGGAATGGATAACTATGGATAGAATATGCAATTATTAGACTGTAAAAAAAGTCAATCCGGTTTTTAAATTCCATCTTTTTCCGTGAAAGGCTCATATTTCCGGAATTAATAACCTTATATCGCGAAATTTATCGAATTATTTACATTTTCCGTGAATGGATCCGTGAAAGGCTCATTTATACGGAGTTTTTACAGAAATAACGGATAAAATTTTTATAGGGTTACTATAACTAAGCTATTTTCTGCACTCATTTAATTCTCTTTGAAACTATATATTTTCAATAAAAATCAATACGCTCATCGCTATATATAGATTTTCTTTAAAATCATTATCTCTTGAATAATATTGTCATTTGCTATCATTGTAACTTCGAAATTCATTATTCCAATGTACTGTTTTCATTATTTATTATAATAATAGTCAAATAATTTAATTGATCACATTTCATTAAAATTTTCCTCGTTATAAATTCCTTCAACTAATTTTTTTTATAAATGTCAAATAACTTTCCAAATTTGATGCTAGACACCATTCAATAAATATCTAATGAGAAGGTAATAATATTATCATCATCGTCAAAATACTTTTGATAAATTACGTGTTGATATGATTAAATTGTCTAATAATCTTTCTATTTTTTAATGTGGATTCATTTTCCGTTGATTTGACCGTGAAATGAATTTCCTGATCTAGTTACCATTTTGATTTATTCATTATTTTTTCTTAAAAAAAAAAAGTAGAAATCATCTATTTCCACATTATTAATTCAAAGTAGCATTGTTCGCATTGTTCGTTCCGATTGTGGCGCAATGTTGCAAAATACTCTCATGTTAATAAAACAACAAATAAATCGTGGCAAAAATACTCTTGTACGCTTTACTTCGCTCTCGTTACAAATAAATCGTGGCAAAAATACTCTTGTACGCTTTTACTTCGCTCTCGTTAATAAAACAACAAATGATTGCGGCTAAAAATAATTATTAACATCAAATCTCGCATTTCCTCTTAAAATTGGTCTGCTCTTCAATTGTAAATTTTATTATGGCCATGGCGCAATATGGAAAAATGTGGTAAAAATATTCTCGTACGTCTCCTTTGCCTTTATTAATTCAAAAATAATTTAATATACGTATTATTGTAGAAAAATTTCCTTAAATAAAAACACTTTGAGAAAGATGAGAGAAAATTTCTTCAAACACATTAATAAATAACGAATTTAAATTATATATAATACATACGAAATCAATAATGAAATTCAAATATTTATTATTGATTTTCGTCTTTACTATTGTTTTAGCGGGTAAATAAATCATCACTTTAAAAGAAGAATTTTTTTATTCATATTAATATTAAGGATTCTTTTATATTCATTAAAGATGCGAGCGCAAAAGCTTTTCTCGTTCATGACTGGTGATATTTTTACGTAATCACAGTTTTTCAGTTATCAGTTTCAAAATGACTACCAGCATATCATGTATTGATTCATGAAAAAGTGACTATTCATATTTGAAGTTTATTAAGCAGAAATTTTTTTTAATAATTATAGGATTTTTAATAATATTTTACATAATCTTTTCTTTAAATTAGAGCTGAGAAAATTGTAGAAAATTATTTTAATGAAATTATCTTTTTAAGTTTATTCAACTTCGTAATGATATTTATGTTCATATCAAAAAAGTTTTGTTGGGCATAATGATCATTGATTCATTCGTTAGGCCGATCAAAAAAAAAAAAAAAAAAAAATTTAAATTTTTAACGTGAAAAATAATCATTAATAATTTCTCTATTCTTAAACGATAAGCAAAAAAAAAACTATTTTATTTTATTTATTTATTTATTTTTTTTTTTCTTATCATAAATCTTAAATCTTTAACCGAGAAAAAAAAAAGGAATTCTATTATTTTTAAAGAAAAAGAAATTTCTTTTTTCGATCAAGAAAAATTTTCTGCAAGCACATAATTTTTTTTTTTTTTTTTTTTTCGAAAGGAAAGAAAAAAAAAAAATTTTTTCCTGCACATTTAATTTTACTTCAATCCCAAACACGTAAGTAAAATCACGTTATTTTTTTCTATTAATAGAGACAAATAAAATTGTTTCTTTTAAATTTTTTAATCAAAATATTTTAATAATAATATTTATTTATTTATTTTCATTATTTTATTTATCCGAACAAATTTTTTATTTTATTTTATTTTAATTGTCTTAAAAAAGAAATCTTTTATATTTTTAATAATTCCCATCCCGCTGCATGACCTGTTACTATAAACATCAATACGGTTATCGTTATTCAGCCTTTTTTGTCACGATACTTGTCATAAAACCTGTATACTTATAAATTTTATATATATTCATCATCAGCCAGTCGTATTCAAAAAAAAAAAAAAAAAAATTTTATTAATCATTCCACCTTTCAATTTGAAAGTTGGTTCATCATCATTTACCCAAACATCTTCTTATCATTAGATAATTTTTTTTTTTCGTTTTGTTTCTCGTACAAAAAAAAGAGAAACAAAACAAAAAAAAAAATAACCTTCCTTTTAAATTTTTTTTAAATCAAATATCAAATACTTGGAACGAAAAAAATGACGCGTTCTACTTACAAATTTGGTCCTCCTTGGTCAACTAAGGCTGTTTCATTTCCAAAACCGCGAAGAATATTTCAAAATTCTGGAGCAAGTCGACGTGGAAGTGTTGTTGTCGGAAATGTATTTTCTCACCTTTTTACAAATAGTTTGTCAAGTAGAAATAGTAGAATAGAATTTCCTTTTACTGTAACTGATCAAGAAAATTTGAGAATAGCTGTTCAGGAACAGACAAAACAACAAACTAGTTCTATTCCTACTACTGCAACTACTGAAAGTACTGTTACTGTTACCTCAACAGATACAAGTCTCGTGTCACCTTCTCTACGAAAAAAGGAAAGCAAAAAATTTATACTAAGTTTTAGTAATATAAGTAACAGCAGTAAAAGTTCAAATCAAACTACACGTAAGAAGTCAAAATCTAATACTCCAACAGTAAGTATTGTATTATTATTATATCACACCAATAAAAGAATTATTATAAACTATAAACGACGAATAAGGGTTTATTTTTTTTTTCCAATGTGGATTGATTGGGAAGTGAGGGGGTAACGCAAATGAACGTTACACTAATGTTTGGTTGCTACTAGATTTTTTATCACGTGATTTTTCATTATCATAATAAAAAAAAAAAATTTATTATATGCATAATGATAATCTTTCAGGATATAATTTATTTAGAACGAATTAAATTCATTATTATTTATTTGTTAATTTTAATCATATTTTTTAATGTGATAATTATTATAGGTTTTCCTAATAACGATTGAAGATAAACATCAAATCTTAAGTATCACGAGACAAATAACTGATTTTATTGAATTCGATCAACAGGTTATTATATATATATATATATATATTTTTTTTTTGGTTACAATTTTGGATTCTTACTTTTTTTTTTTTTTATAACATTAGCTCCGACAAGAATTTCCTAAATTTCGTCCAACTTTACCTTCATTGAGTGATCGTCGACGAGCTTTTCTCTTACCAAAACAATTATTTTTTCGTAAATCTACCGCGGAAAAACTTGAAAGTTATTTAAGAAAAGTCTTATCTGACATTAAATTAAAGTCTTCGGCCGTACTTAGAGATTTTCTAAGTGTAAAAAATGAAAAGGATAATTTAAAATGGAAGGATCCTTTAATGAAATCTGAAAATTCATTGGCATTGAGCCGATCAAAATCAAAAGTTTTACGAACAACACAATCATATCAACCTTATCATAAGGCGACGATCGAAGATTACGATTTAATAAAAGTTCTAGGTAAAGGATGTATGGGAAAGGTAAATAAATAAAACGTACTTTAATTTGTAATGAAATTGTAGACATTAATAACAATCATCTTTTTTCTTTCTTTTTTTTTTTTTTAGGTATTTCTATCCCGAGAAAGGCATTCCAACAAATTATACGCACTCAAGGCTATTTCTAAGGAATGGGTTGTGTTTCGTCATGAAGTTGAACACACTAAAACAGAGAGAGATATTCTCGCTTCGATTTCAACCATATCACATCCGTTTTTGATCAGATTACGCGAAGCGTATCAGGATATTAATCAACTATTCCTTGTATTGGATTATTATCCTGGAGGTGATATCGCAACTCAATTGGCAAAGTGGCACAAGTTTGATGATGCAAGATGTCTATTTTATGCCACTGAAATTATTTTAGGGATAGAAGAATTACATCGTTTAGGAATAGTATACCGGTATGTAAAAATTTATATGAATTTTTGTTTCGTTATATGATATAATTTATGCTCACGTGATATATTGTTACCTTTATTAAAGTGATCTAAAACCTGAAAATATTCTTATCGGACGAGATGGACATATTGTTCTCACAGATTTTGGTTTATCAAAACAATTCAGACCAAATTGGCAAAAAACAAATACGTTCTGTGGAACAGCCGAATATTTGGTAAGTATTTAACTTTACAATATGGGGATATTAGGAAATATCTAAAGTTTTTTTTTTAATATAGGCACCAGAAATAATACGAGGCGAAGAATATAGTTATCCAGTTGATTGGTGGAGCCTCGGAACTTTGCTTTACGAGATGATGACCGGAGTCGTAAGTGTTGATTCAATATGTCAATATGCTGATAAAAGTTATAAATAATTAATTTTGAATGTTGAAATTTCTTATATAGACACCATACTGGGATTCAGATCAAAACAAAATGTATCGACGTGTATTAGAAGATCAGCTTGCATTTCCAGATGGTATGATGTTTGAAGCCATGGACTTGTTACGTGGTGTGAGTAGAGTACAAAATCATTGTCTAAAATTTATTTAACCATTTAAAATTTAACCTATTATAAATAATTTTTGATTAATTTATCTTCATTTCAATTTCATATAAAGTTGTTACAACGTGATCCAACTCTTCGCCTTGGATGCGGACCTTCAGGAACTATGGAAATCAGAGGACATATGTATTTTGAATATGTTAATTGGGATGATGTTTATCATAAACGTACACGTCCTTCTTATATCCCAACAATTGATCATGAAACGGATCTTCAAAATTTCGATGATACGTTCGTTAGCATGACACCAAAATTGTCAATACCAAAACAAGATTTAGATAGTGGCGTACAACAATATTTTATTGGTTATTCATTCTCAGAAAGATTACCTACAAGATCTCCATCATCATCACAATTTAGATCCGAATTAAGTAGAAGAAGCATAACTAGTTCACTTGCTGGCATACCCTCCCATGGAAGTCGATCTTCTATAACTTTACCCGGTTTTGAACGGGAAGATTATGAATATAATGATATTATATTTAGTGGAATTTCATGTTCAAACACAATACAAACTATTCCGTCTGATGATATTAGCGAATATGAATTAGATCAACATCACCATTATTCTAAGCGTCATACCATGATGTTGGGTGATAACAATCTGAAATATCGAAATCATTATTATCAAAATTCAAGGTTATCATCACAATTCATGGATGAAGATCAATATGGTGGAAGTGGAAGCAATAATTCATCTTCATCCGTATTAGATCGTAGAGGAAATCATACATCCGTATTCCCTACTTAAGAACTTAAGAAATTAAGATTCTCATCCCTACACGATTTTCATTCATTCATTCAAAAAAAAAAGACTTTTTTTTATATTAGGATAAAAAAAGGGTAGCAATAGGAATAAGTGAAATTCATGCAGGTCTTTGTTTCGCTTAATTCATTTTTGCTACCCTTTTTTTAAAAAAATTGTTGCATATTATTTTGTAATTTGTTTGGGTCTCTGTGTTTACATATTTATAGTTTGGGTTGGTCTTAATTATGGGACACAAAGTGTAGTTTCTTTTTGTAAATTTCACACAAAAAAAATTTTTTTTTTAAAAAAAAAAATTTTTTTACATTTTAGAAATGCTTTCATAGAAAAAATTCCATTTCATTTTTTTTGTATAATAATTCTATTAATCACATTATTATTCCACACTCACAATTAAACATATTTTCTTTTGCACTAAAAAATTAAGTACTTTCGTTTTTTGTGAAATAAAATTCTTTGCGAAGAAAATGAAAGAAAAAGAAAAAAGAAAGTGTAATCTTTTTTTTTTCTTGTAAATATATAGAAAAGAAAAATATTATAATAATAATTTCAATTCAACTTTTTTCACTATATTTTTTTTTTTTTCACCATTTTTATATTTATATTTTATATATATATTATATATATAATTATTTATTTTTAAGAGTATTTTTATACATATATTATTACTTTCATATTTTTTTTTTTTTAAGTATTTTTTATATATATATAATTTATATGATATTGAATATACAGTTATTAATTTATACCTAAGTTATTTATATCATTTATATCCAATAAGCTTTTTTTTTCTTTCTCATCTTTAGAAGGAAAAATTAGTATTATTATTTTAACCTCATTATACTTTATTATATATATCATTATTCATTTATTATTTTATGATTTATCTTTTTAGAAAAATTTTAAAGAAAATTTTATATATACAACTTTTTTTAGATTATTTTTTTTAGATAAAAAGAAATAATTCTGGAATTTCGATCAAAAAAAAAAAAATTAAATTAATAAAAAGATCGAATATATTTACAATATACAGTATATAATTTTTTTTCCCAAAGAATTTATTATTTTATTTTATTTTACCTTTTTTTTTTAAAAACATTTTAAACATAAAAAATCAAATATAACAAAATAATTAAATATAACAAATATCAAAATAATAAATAAAATATATAATATAAGAGTTTATATTTTACGCGATTTGTACAATTTGCGCGAATAGATAAATTGCGTATAGATAATTCGTATGGATAATGGATATCAGATATAGATAATTATTTTGCTATTTTGCGCAGTTACCTTAATTTGTTAAATTGTCATATAAAATATATTATCCATCGCACTGTGCTCATGATCACCTTCATACTAATGCGAGTGATTAGCTGGGTTTATAAATGACCGGGAATCTTTGTTTACTTATTTCCCGGCCTCATATAGATATCCGGGAAATTGCTAATTTAAGTTTATTTAATGAGTGACGCTCCAGGGATTGCCCATTTATTTCATGGGAAGGGGAGAATTATTTCGGGAAAAAAATCTATTATTCCCAACTCCCCATGAAATAAATAATACTTATTTTAGTATTTTTGTGGTGATAACAACGAGTGTACAATATTAATAATATTATTTTATAGAAAATCAAAATCATATTGTAATTGATAAACAAATTTTTGTGATTAGAAACTTAGAAATTAATAATTATTATTTCGGAATTGAACTAAATTTTTTTTTAAAGAAAATCTCGGAAATCATTATTACTTATTTTAGTGTTTTTGTGGTGATAACAACGAGTGTACAATATTAATAATATTATTTTATAGAAAATCAAAATCATATTGTACAAATTTTTGTGATTAGAAACTTAGAAATTAATAATTATTATTTCGGAATTGAACTAAATTTTTTTTTAAAGAAAATCTCGGAAATCATTATTACTAATATTGTTTGTATGCATCTCGCGTTTCAAAAATTATTGTAATAATAAAAAGTTATATCTGAAACATCTGAAACAAAAAAAAATATCAAAGAAAAATAAAATAAATAAAATAAATCAAAAAAATGTTTCAAAAATGTGAATCGTCCTTTGACTTAATTTTTGATAATGCGGAAAAATGCTTTGAATCATATGCTCGCCGATGTCATTAAAATAGCTCGTAAATCTTCAGTACCACTTCTTTTTTTCTTCCGAAGTAAATCATCGTTAACTGAGTCGGGTAACTGTTTTCGAACTTCTTTATTGACCAATTCCTGAGCCGTTCGCTTAGAATTGCTTTTTATGGAATAGCTCAAGCGCAGAGCCGCAGGCAAATCACGATCAAAATTAGCTATTCAAAACGGTACAAATTTTTTAATTAGAGATTCAGTCGGACTGGAATGACATTAAGCTAGTAATTGACCTGCTGTTCAGTCATGGTAATTAGAAGAGCACTCCATATTAGTTTTTATTATTATAATATATAAAATACTATCAATTATAACAAAAATAAAAGAATATTTTTCCCGTCTACTAATTGATCACTCGTGAAACTACATGTCGAGGAGTTTAATTCTCTAGGAAAATACCAATATTATGTAATACTAGGATATCATTTGAAAATCGTACCTCAAATTATTTACCAATTTACTTGAAATTTACATTATTGTATTAAGTATTTTTATACCAAATAAGCTATAAAAAGTAAATAAATAAATATATATATATGTATACAGTATATATTTTTAATCATTAATCACGGGTGTTAGCATTCATGAATATATTAGTTATTTCACAGGGAACTGTGGATATCATGGCGCTATTACTGCACTTATATCACTTCATTTATGCTGACAATTTAGGTATCATTGAGTAACCTTTAGTTAAAGAATTAAAGAATAGATTCTTTAATTGCCATGGATTGGACCTTATCAGTTATTAAATTGTTTTGTTTTAGCTGCAAGAAAACAGAGTTGAAAATTTTTTTAAAACCAAGTAAAAATGAATGCATTATCAACTTTCCAGCTAGATCATCTTATATCAGCTTTTAAACAACAACAGATTGTCTTTCAGAGAAGTACAGCAAGTGATTTAAATAATTTATCAAAAATACAAAAAAATGCTTTCTTAGCACTTCAAGGAATCGACAATTTCATAGTAACAGGACCTTCCACTATGACATTTAAAGAGTTTCAGCAAGTCTATGCTGAAATACTGTTTATATCACAGTATTTAGGAATAAGACGTGTCATTGAAACCAATATAATTGGATTTGCTGATCAATGCAAAAGCCTTAATCTTGAATTTATATTGAAAGATTTCATAGATGCTGGTTTATTAGAATTCATTTACTCACAATTCTCTTCTACTTCCAGATGTTTAATAAGTAAATTAATTTGATGGAAAATTTGTAATTCCATGATTGGAAAAAAGGTAAATTTATGTAAAATCATAAATTTAATAAGAGAATCAATTGGCAGTTTTTTACCATTAGATTGTCCTTTATGGCCAGAAGTGATCTGTATAATTTCTGATAATCAACAAAACTTATTAGATATTACAATTAGCCCAGGTGTATATTCTGAATACAGCCAGTTTTTTAATATGCAGAGGATTATCAAAGCATCTCAATTATATGTTAATCATGAATTTTCACATTTTCCATTTCGTAATGAACAAAATTTAACTGATCAAGCTATGTTTCATCAATTTCCTGTATCTGCTAAAAAAATCAATTGTATAGCTATTTCTTTAAAAAAATCATTGATACAAACACAGAATTTCCATTCTGGAGTAGATTTAAATAAAAATTGTTATAATGAATACCACTATTTGAAAATAGCAGATTCAGTAGATTTCACAGATAATTATCAAAATATAACAAACCAGCAATCTATATTAATAGTTGTCAAAATTAAATCTTGTAAACAATGTAAATATGTATATGACCTTAACTATGAAAAAATTAGTAATAAAACTAAACAAATGACTGATTATTTTATCATGTGTAATTATGCAGAAAGTGAAGGTAGTATTCACTTAATAGCTTCACAAATTAAAAGCAGATTTCAGAAATATCCAGATCTAATTGTAGATCTTTTTGAAAATAGAGAATATTTAATCTTTATTGGAATTAATTTGTTCACAAATTTTTTCTGTAAATTAAGAAATTAAATATAGGAACAGATAGAGAAAAGCAATAATTATTGCAGTTAAAAAAAAATTGAATCAGATCTAATTATCATGTAATATTTTTTTTTTACATTAAGAATTAATATTACAATAATTAAGAATTTTATTGTGTAATACTTTTTCTCATAGAATATACAACAATTATCAATATAATGACAGATAGTATATTAGTATATATCAAGTATTTTTAATATCAAAAACTGAATGACTATTTTATTCTATACTAGATCAATCTTATTACTTTAAATTATTTACATTCAGATAGTCAGTATCATTATATAGATCATCATTTAGATAGACAAAATTTTTATAATAAATATTTGATTTTTTTTACATAATTTTCTTATTATATCATTTATATGGTATATATTAATGAATCAATTAGAGCTGATTATGACTAAATAATATAATTATATTATTTAGTCATAATCAGCTTAAATTAGATTATTTAGTAATAAAATAATCTAAATATGACTAAATAGCTTAAACATAATTAAATAATTTAAATATAATTAAAAAATTTATTATAATTAATCAATTTCAAATTAATAACTTAAATATGATTAAATAATCTAATTAAATAATTTAAGTGTGCCATTTTTCTTATACTACCTTATTTTTCTACTATATTCCTTACTAGAGTTTCAAATAAGTCAAGTTAAGTTGATTAATAAACCTGAGTACCTGACCTGAAATTTTTTTTAGGTCAGATTAAGTCAGGTTATATCAGTTATCTATTTAATCTAACCTAAACTGAAATCTGAAAATTTTCAGAATTTTTATAAAAATATCATAAAAAAATAGTCAAACCATTTTTTTTTTTGAAATATTGCAATCCACTTTTTTATATTAAAATCGTATAAAAAGGTGAATCGTGATATTGCAACTAACTTTTTTATATAAAATTAATATAAAAATGTGAATTCAGATATCACAACTCATTTTTATTATATAAAATTAATATAAAAAATAAATATAAAATCATAGTTTCAGGTCAACAGATCATTCAGGTTATATTGATATTACAACCTGAATTGATGCTGAATTACAATTGCTAAACCTGGCCTGATAAATTCAGATCAACCTGTTAGGTTACCTGAATTTGGTTAATCTATTCAGAATTCTATTCCTTACCTTTAAAATCACTTTGTTTTTACTTTTTTCTAATGTTCTGAACAGATCAAATCAGATTGAATTTGAGATAAATCTGATCTGATCTGAATTCGAATTAAAAATAATTGGATCTGATCTAATCTAAATTTGAAATGAACTTGATTCAATTCAGTCTGAATCTAATTCAGATAGTAAAATTGATCTGATCTGAATCCAATCAGAATTAGAAATTAAAAAATATTTTGCAATGCTTTTTTAATAAAAAATATTGCAACCCATTTTTTATTTCAATTAAACAAAAAAAACTGTTGTAAAATGATTCTTAACAAAAAAATTATTTTATAAGAGTTTATTAATGATTTTAATAAAAAATTGTTGTAAAACAGTTTATTTAACTAAAAACTGTTTTGCAATGATTATTTTAATGATTTTAATAAAAACTGTTGCAAAACTGTTTATTAAATTAAAAAAAATCATTTCACAATAGATTTTTTAACGATTTAATATAAACTGTTGTGAAATGGTTTATTTAATTAAAAAAATCCATTTCACAACGATTATTAATAATTTTTATTGCAAAATGTTTATTAGTTAAAAAAAACTATTTCACAATGGTTTTTTAAATTGTTTAATAAAAAATGTTGCAAAATGGTTTTTATTTAAATTTAATGAAAAGAAAAATCATTTTGTAACAATTTTTTAATGATTTTAATAAAAATTATTGCAAAACAGTTTATTTAACAAAAAAAACTATTTTACAACAGTTTTTTTAATAATTTTAATAAAAACTGATGCGAAATAGTTTATTTAACTAAAAAGAACTATTATAAAATAGTTTATTTAACTAAAAAAACTGTTGCAAAATGGTTTATTTAACTAAAAAGAACTGTTTCACAACAGTTTTTTTAATAATTTTAATAAAAAATTTTGTAAAATAGTTTATTTAACTAAAAAAATTGTTTTGCAATAATTTTTAATTGCATTAATAAAAAATGTTATATAAAACATTTTTTATTTTCTAAAATTTGAGTTTAACAGATCTGATCTGAATCTGTTTAAATTTGATTTGATTTGATCTGATTTGAATAAATAACTAATCTGATCTAATTCGATTTGAAACAAATCAAATTTTTTTGATTCATATCAGATCACAGATCATAAAAAATATGATTTGAACTGATCCATTTCAGATCAGATCTGAGAATACAAATCAGATCAGATTTTTTTTAGAACATACTTTTTCCTATATATTATTTGTAATCATGTGATTAAATAAGGAAGAGTATTGAAAATATCAGTGAATAGCAAATTATTAAAGAAATATAGTGATAAGATAAACTTTGAGGTTATAATTAGAATTTGATGAGACTCAAATTTTTATGTAGGAAATAGCAAAAAAAGCAAAATATTTTTCCTGTTTAGAACATGAAAGGAATGTATTGCAAAAACTGTTAGATCATGAATCATCTCATATTTCAAAAATTATTTTCACAATGAAAATACTCTTGTAATAACTCCATTTAGTGCAAAAATTCATAATTTGTAAAAGAAGAATATCAAGGATATCATTAAAGTCCTTGAATCAGTATATTCATTAAATTATATATATAGGGATCTTTATAAATATAATTTTATTCATGATAAAAATGAAAAAATAGTTATTATTAACTGGAAATATTGTATAAAGACAGATATAGATTATGATTCGTCATTTGCAAGGATGTTAAAATATATGCCAGATGAAGTCTTATCATCAATAATTAGTAAGAAAGATATTGTTTATGATCTAAAAGTTGATTTAGTATGTTTGGTGTTTATTCTACTTGATGCTTCACAGACCATCATTGATTAGAGTTTTCTTTGATAAAATGATGATAATATTAAGATATGAATACAATTTATTTTAAGTTTCTGAAAAGATTGTGAAAAATCAGATGTATGGAAAAATATTTATAGTGTAATTGATGAATTAGACTATAATCGATTAATTTAAGTTATTTTAGATAGCTACTGTAACTTTAGGTATATTAATTTTATATCTCTTCTAATAGCTTGACATAAATAAAAAATTATATATATCAAATAAAAATTAATAAAGCATTATTGCCTTTGAATTTTTGTCTTATATATGTACAGTAGATATGTAAATGCATTATATATTCTTGCAAGTGGTTTAATCAATCATTTCCTTTTATTCTACTAGCAAATGGATCTCCTATACATTCCCACTTTTTAAAAATTCTACAGACTTTGTTAACAGTAATATACATCTTTTAGCAAATTCTTTCTGTATAAAACCTTCAGCCTGACAGTAAATGATTTGCCATCTTAAATCTTTACTTAAACTTTTTTCCATTTCAATCTAAAATTATTTTATGTTAATATAATTTGATTTTGAAAGAATATTTGTTATTACTTATTTGAAGGAAAAAACCAGTCTAAAAACTTATATGAAAATTCACAAATTTTTTATATGGTGAAAATCACACCATTTTGCAAAATGGCAATGAAAAGAAACAAAAAAGAAATCAACCCACTTCACTATACTACAATTGTTATAATAGCAATATTAATTTTTAATAAAGATGGTATTTATAGTTAGAGCTTCATAGAACATAAAAATACTGTAACAAGAATACTGAAACTTAGTATTTATTTAAAATGAAAGAATCAGAAGCAATTAATAATTCATGAAAAAGAAAAGAATCATGCTTTTTGAAAGATAATAAGAAAAAAAAAATCAGCATTATGTCTTACTAGTCTCTACTTTTAAAAAGTGGATTATACTTTTGAGATACAATTAAATTCTACTCTGTATTTATACAATATTGATAAAAGCAAAATTATACAGTATGTTTCAAAACATATTTCAGTAATTTTGAAGCACATCAGAGCTTATTGCGGCTGTATCTTTGTAATTATACAAAAATTTTAGCGGTTCATGATACAAAGACATGTACAATTTACCACTACCACCCAAGTATATCATTGCATTAGAGTCTTCTATACCAATGCAAAGAATCAAGGTCTCCCCATATTCTTTTAACACTTCCGCATAATTACCAGTTGTTATTGATTCAAAGAGATTAAATCCTCGCGCGTAACCATCTTTATCAACATCTAATGGAATATAAGCATAGGGATACTTCGCACAAAGTTCCTCAATTTTTGATTCCTTTTCATCATCTGACTCTAGTGATTCAAGGTCAAGCTGACGAAGTTGGTTAAGTGCCTCAATATCACGTTCACTAAACCTGATAGCATCGTTTCCTTTTCTCCAAAAATCATCAGTATACGTTCGTGGAACTGGTGGCAGATCAGTGAACAAATAATTTTCAGATTTATCATTATTGGTTTTGGAATGTGTTTCTGGCTTTGGATGTGTCTGTCCCATTTTTTTCGTGAAGAGACTTTTCTAGTCAAAATGATATTACCGTATATAAAATAGTAAATATTTTATTCCGTTTTTGGCAGTGTATTTTGCATAAGTAATAATATTTCGTGGTACGTCATTATATCACAGGAACTATTGCATATTCTTGTATTAATAATTAACTCGCGTAAAGTTCTTTAAGATCAAGTTAACGTAATTTTCCCTTCCAAAATCGATTAGACCCACTACAAATCATATAAAAAGGCGAGGCTCTGGTTAGTGAATTCTTTATCTGTTTTGTACAATAAAATAAAATTTTACTTGTTTTTCTGAAAAAACCAAACGTCCACCGCCAATTCGGTCGCACATGGAACATCTGGAGGAAGTGAACTCAGTTTGCCACCGCCACTTGGTCTGTACATGAATAGATTTGACGTTCCCCGCACGAAGTCTGTCAGGGACTCGTGTAAAAAAATTTATAAAATATCAATATTTACAGCGGTATATTTTATTTTTATTTTTATATTACAAAGTGAACGAGGCAACAGTACAAATTACCCACATTTTAAAGTAAAATTGAAAGTAATTCTAACACTGAAAACCAAACCGCTACAGGGGCGGTGTTACCTTGGTACCAACAAACTGACAAAAACTGAAGTACTCATGATAAGAAAAGCAACAGAGATTCCGGTGTGACCAATATTATTAATTGGGCTGTTTTCGTTCACTACACATAATTGATTTTACTATTACATTTTTCTGAATCAAAAACACGGTTATATGTATTTTATCAAAGAATTTCTTTTATCGTTAGTTATCAATTTTCGGAAACAATATCTTACAAGATATGTTCCTTGTGATCACGTATCATTCAGATATAGTAGAAATCGTAATTATCATGATTGATGAGATCATGACGAATGCACATTTCTCTGAATATTTCATAAGAATGGTCCTTAACTTCGATTAATGTATGATCTTAGCAATTAGTACGTTCGATTTCTGTTTCGTCATCATGGATCTATCATTAACGAAAAAAAAGAAACGCTATACTACTTTTGTGATGACCACTCTGAATAGGTCAGATTATATTTACCAAATCTACATCGTTAAATCAAGAGAAATATTTACATTAAGTAACACTACAATATTTCATACTATCCGGAACTATTGACCTTTATTTAACGGAGCTTTTCTAGTATAAGGAGAATTTTTGGAGATGAAAAAAATGCCTGAGGGTGTTGCGATGTAATATGAACAACACGTTTTTTCTATCAAGTACAATCGGAACACAAACCAGAACAAAATACAAATATCTTTACTAATTAAAATAACGATTATACATAGTACTGTGATTGGCAGATCTGTCTACTACACTATTCATAAAAGTAGTATTGTTTGTATGCATAACTCGTGGCAACCCGTAGCAATCGTTATCAAAACTACTTAGTGTATTACAAAAAAACACGAAAATAAAAATGTTCACAAAGTGAAATTTGATTAATAAATTAATGAAACTCGTTAAAACCATATTTTAAAATATAAATCATGTCCCATCTATTGACATACAGGAACAACTTACCAATCATGATCAGATCAATTAACGTGTGAAATATTATGTTTTATTCCAATTAACTTCTACGTATTTACCAAAAAAGATGATCCGAGAGAAATCACACCAATAAAATAATAAATTTTGTGGAACAAGACCTTCCTTCGGAAGTGAAAAATATTTTGATTCAATAGGGATACTGAGAAAAGCTCACGCAACATATACTGTAGCTATGTAGAAAATTTCTATACTAAGGAGGTTAACCACACGGGCTAAATTATTATCCCACACATATTATTTATTTGATCGGAAACTAACCATCTCATTACCAGGGGATTTAAGTCTTCAAACTCATTTCACGGTTTTATATCAGGTCTCACACTCCTCCCATATCTTGAAATTCAGAAAATGTTAGTCCTGAAGTCGTATTCTTTACGTAAAAACTCAACATGATGATGTATGATGTATTGTTTTTCTTAGTCTCCTCCGCCAACACAAGACTTACTTTTGAGTTTTGTTGTCACCGATTGCGTAGTAACAGAGAGCAGAACATACAATTTAACACGTTCATTTTTGATTTTTGATTTTTAATTCACCCCAACTGTGCTCACACGATCATGTTACACAAGATTTAAATGGTATACAAAACGCCAATATCAATTTTAAAAAGGGCAATCTGAAATCAGTTCGTTTAAGAACAATTCTTCTCGAAAAGTTTTCTTTATTGTTCGCTTCCTTATTTTTACATTAATACCCGTATTGTAATCCCCTGGCCCCTGGGTCACGATCTCATGATTGGGCAATTTTTGTATTACCAGTTATCAATTTCCTTTAATCAAATTTATGTTTCTTTTTTCTTGTTTAACGGCTTTTCACAACTATATTGAACGGAAGCTATCAAGGTTATCAAAATGAACAACATTATAATCCTCTTAATCCTCTTGCACTTGATTACAAAAATGAAACAATCATGGATCAATTTCTTTGAGTATAATGGACATGAAATTGTTCATAACAAATCTGAAATTCAAAGTTTGGACGAAGTGAATAATACCCATTCACCAACTAGTTTAAGAATTGGTATGGAATTTGAGTCTTGGAACAATGTTGGTATGGAATTAATCCATTGTAAACAACAAATAGAGTTTGTGTGGATCAAAATACGAAAAGTAAAGGTCGTACAACTAGTGTTTCATTTGCCTGTGATCGATCTGGAATTTATAAGCCTAAAAGGTTGCTCAACATCCATATGTTTCCACTTTTGTAACAGAACATAATCATGTTCCCCATGCAGATCGGTTCACATCAGCTTAAGGAACGTTTGATGAGGTTCAATTTATACAATTATAGCGAATCTTGATGCTGCTGTACAACGTCAATTACTTGAAGCAAGATATCCAGATAAATTTTTTTTTCAAAATTTGTCCAATGCCATTCAATAAGCCAAAATAATAGCATGAGTGGCTGTTAATAATAATCTCATAAGAATATGTGGATGACACCTAAGCAAATTAATTTATTGCTGTATTCAGATGTTATCATCTGTGATACTACGTTTGATATATGCCAGGTTTTGGATGGTCTGAAAAAAGCTACAATAATACTATTTCTCTCATTATATTTTCAGATGCCGATTTGCAATGCATAATTCATGTTCGTTAAAACAAAATATCTATGTAATACACTAAATATTCAACAGTTTCGTTAAATGGAGATTTACTTAACAACATGATGTTGCAAGGCAATATCTACTGACCAATGGGCAAAGCGTTACATTAATCATGTTTTTAATACTGAAATTCAACAATATAGTGTGTAATGGATCAGCATAATGCTCTTTGTGGATTATTTCATAATAATGGAAAAGGAATTGAAGTGGAGATATTTAAAGATGATTATAGCAATTGGCATGATTTACAGTTTTCTTCTAATAATATTTTAGCATCAGCAATTAATAGATTCTTCCCAAATATTGATAAATTTTATCTCCAGAATTGCTTACATTATTAACAACAACAGATTCAAGATAGGTTTATGCATGATGCTAAAAATCAATATATAAGTACGGTAGCAATGATTTGTTAGAATCAAGTAACGATGATCATAAATGCATCGATCTTAAAGAATATGTTGGATTTTCAAATATTCTTGGAATTTGGCATGTAACATATGGTATCCGTGAAGGTAAATCCTCAAAATTATATTGCTATTCTTAATGATAGATCACATATGTGTACATGTCTTTGGATTATTTCACGTGTTTTAATTTACTGCCATTTATCTTTTAGGAAATTAAGAATTTCAGAGAAGGCTGTTTTTGATATATCTTTTGATTGCTAGCAGATGGTATAAAGAAGTAAATGATTTTAATATCGAACATTAAGACATGGCATTGACATGGCATTCAGCACTTAAATGCTATTTCGATCCATAAGTTTTTTTTCTTTTTAGAAAGAAAAATTAGTATTGTTATCTAGCTTATAATTTATTATCATCATTTATGATTATTTTAAGATTTATCTTTAGAAATTTAACGAAAAGAAAAGTTATCTACAGTAGCAAGTAACCTAACGAACGAATGAACGAATAACTATAGGGATTTCGTAGAAGATCATTGAGAGGGGAACGTGCCGGACGAGGGATTTTTAATTGTTTACTATGTTATTTAATGAGTTATTTAGTTTAGGTATTAGTTAGTGATATTATGTTTATTAATTTGTTTTTTAGATAGATATAAATATTTTAGTATTGATAATTAGGTGGATAGATTTATATTTTTTTTAATGTGCGCATTTGCAGGTCGTGTGGAGGTCAAATCTTGTTATTAAGTTTGCAGTTTACGAAATATAACGTCTCGAGCATATTAAACTAAAAAAAAATAACGAAAAGTAAATATATACAATTTTTTTTAGATTATTTTCCTTTTTAAATAAAGGAAATAATTCTGGGTGATTGATTATGTGTGAATTGAATTTCCATTAAAACTAATAAAAGTTCGATGTCAAATAATAAATAAAATATATAAATAACACTAAACATATAAAATCTATATTAGCTCCTTTAATATTTTAATCTCAATTGTAAAAATAATAACCGATAAAAGTTATTACAATATATAAGAAAACAATTAAGCTAGAGAATTCCAAATATTGTACCAGCAATTATTTGTTTTACACAAAGCCACAAACTCTATCGGATTATATATTGGGATTTCTTTTAATCAAATTCATAAACCCTTCTGTACGTCAAATACTTCAATTATTCAAAATATCCATACGCAATTATCCATACACAAACTATCCATAAATTCTCACCTTGTAACAATTTTTTTTATTTTTTCTAGGCGGATTCAATTACCTGCATTTAATAAAATTCAGAAACTATTACTTTATTAATTTGAAATTATTAAGTTCTAATATAGCTGACTACTATAGCAAGTTTAAATTTTAATTATTAATTAAATACTTACTGTACATTATAAATAAATTTGGATATTGAAAGAATTAAAGCTAAAGGATTTATAAATTTTCTTTTAGATAGAGATGATGAATCTGATGATGATGAAAAAAGTATTTTAAGAATGAAGTGAAGGAGGAAGATTTTTATGTTTATAATACTTTTCTATAACGAAAAGATATATAATCATTAATAATTATAAATGTCACAATATCCTAAAGAAAAAAAAAAATTTTAAAACGAATGCGTTTTTTACGTAAATTTTCATAAAGTGAATATGATACGACTTTATTTTACTTTAACAAAAATTTATTATAATAAAGTAGACATGTCTATATTGCGCTTGACATTACATACAATACAAAATTTTAATTTATTTTACTTTTTTAAATATTATTTCAACACAGCAGTAATAAATACAAATAATAAATAAAATATAACTTAACCGATACTAAACGATAACTAACGCTAATACATTTCCTTTTTAAATGTAAATGTTATCATCTTTAATATTAAAATCATTTCTAAATTTTAATCTCCATTGTTTACCTTTAAATAAAACAGAAATAACCGATAAAGTTATTATAATATATAAGAAAACAATCACACTAAAAGTCCAACCTGTACCCAAACTATCTTCCATAGGTACTGATAATATTGACATTATACCAGCAATCATTTGTCTTAAAAATGTTAAATTTGCGTTTACCCAAACTGATTTTGTTGGAAATGAATCTACCAAATAAGTATATATTGGATTAAATGCAAGTAATTGACCGAATCCACCTAAAAAAGAAAAAGGAATTAATCAATTACTTTTACAAAAAAAAAAAAAAAAAAAAAATACGCGAAAAAAATATTACCAAAAAACATGACGATTATTGGAAATATTATGGGAACTTTATGTTCTAATAACCATCCATACGCAAGGTAACATATAGGTATGATGATTGCCCCTAACCAAGTTCCATGAATCCTTCTTTCGGGTTCAATTTTAATCAATGATAAATCAATTACATCATCTTCCTTAGAAATTTCAATAATTTCATCTTTTATTACTACTACTCCTTCCATGTTATCATTCTTTTTTTGATTTTCAGTCTCTTTTTGTAGAGCAATTAAAGCAATTCTTTTGGCATCTCTAATAATATAATCAGAATATCTACCTCCCAAGACACTACCAAACATATAACCAGCAGCTGGAGATAAAAACACCAAACCAGTGTGTGAAGAAGATAAATGATAAATCCTATTAAATTCTCTTGGTATTAATGCCGCTTGAATATAAATCAATGAAAGAAAAAGTGATATGTAAGATAATATTATAGATAAATGTGGATATCTAAAAAGAATCAAAGAAACTAAAGGATTTATAAATTTTCTTTTAGTAGGAGGAGATGAATCTGATGAAGGAGGAGAAAGATTTTTATGTTTACGATAAGTTTCAGGAACAAAAAGGAATATAAATATTAATACTATAAATGCTAATATCGCTATTAACCAAAATATCCTAAAGAAAAAAAAAAATTTTTTTAACCGGTTTTAAAGTTTATAAAATTTACGGGTAAAAAAAATATAATATTTTACCATCTCCAGCCAAGATATTGTGTGATATAACCTCCAAAAGTTGGACCAAATAAAGGTCCAATAAGTGGGAATAAATAAAAAATTCCGAATGCATTTCCACGTTCTAAAGATAAAATTTTTTTTTTAAGTTTTGCGTCACAAAGTAAGTGAATGTGATATGACTTTATATATTTATAAATAATGTAGGTGTTTCAGTCAGTATACGTTGTTATATACGTCCATATTGCACGCAGTTTTCGCAAAAAGATTTACCTTCAGGAACAAACATATCGCTTATTGTACTAGGTCCAATTGCATGTAAAGCATTTGAACCACATGCTTGTAAACATCTAACTACAATCAATAACCAAATGTTATTTGATACAGCACATATAATTGATGCTATAATAAAAAGAACTAATGAAGCGAGATAAACATTTCTACGAGTATGTTTTAAATCAGAATAAGTTGCCCATCCTAATGGCTAAATTTATATATTTGGTTAACATTAATAATTATATATGATTAAAATTGAAAGTTTTTGACCATTGAAATAAGATTTACTTACTCCTATGCCTTGAAAAATAAGAAAGACCGCGGCTTTTGTTTAAAAAGTATAGAATTAATTCCCTTTTTTAAATTTTATTTTTGAAGTTAAATATCTCTTTAATTATTGTACTAATATTATTTACCTGACGTGGTTACTAGTATGTCACTCGTATGCAGTTGCTCTTGAACAGTTAAAAACGCGGGATAAAATATACTATAATGAAAAAAAAAAATTCTCATTTTAAAAAGTCTCAACAACATAAGAACGCGATGCACTTTTTATGAATGCGCGTTTCTTTTAAAAAAAGGATTCTTGCTTATGAGTAGTATGAGTAGGAATTAATAATCAAATTATAGCAAATTATCGAATTAAAACTTACGTGCTTGAAATTGGAGCAATAATAGCACCGCAAGAAAGTACAGACAATATAATCCATTTTTTCTTTTTAGGCCAAAGGAAAGGATCATCTTCATTTTCTTTAGTGGTTGTTAATTCTTGAGTTAACTTTTTTGAATTAATCGAATTATTTTCGTCAATATCAACAACTAACGTTTTTTGATTCTTTTCAAGGTTATCATTTTGTTGTTGTTGGTCGTCATTGTTTATTGATATCGAAGAATTATTCTTTTCTTTATCGGTCATGATTAAGAACCTTTTTTAAGCAGTGAAAGAAAAAAAAAAATTTTTTTTTAATCAATGCAACGACTGAGGATATCAATTTTTTTGTTTCTTAAATAATTTTTTTCGTTTTTTTTTTTTTATCTTTCAGATCAAAAGAAAAAGAGAATCAAAGACAATGTTTTTTAGATTCCATTGATTCAATAAATATTCGTAAATATTCGTTGACTCATGATATTTTTCGGTTTGGTTACATTAAAAAAAGTTTTCACGGATATTTTTTTTTTGTGAAATTAAATTAATAAGATCGAATTGAAATTGATTGGAGCATTAAACTATTATGGGAACAGTTTTAAACTTTAAAAATAAATTCGAGTTATTCTATAGGATAGTATCGGAATTTTTAAATTGATCGTTATAGGATCAATATTTAATAATAACGGCAAACAATTTATTTTTATATACAGTATATGAATTACAGTAATCACCTTTAATTAGTACTTAGATTAACTTATAGATAAATTAATTATTTATTTATTAATACCTTTACTACGGAATTGTTATTAAGGAATTAGTATGTGCTTTTTTAAGAAAGAGAAAAAATAATAAAAGAGTAATGATTAATGTTTTATGTATTATGTTTTTAAGTATTATGTTTTTTACACAAAATTTTTTTTAAGATTCAAACAAATAAACAAAAAAAAAGGGAGATAAATTATTAGACAATATGACTCATTTGATCGACATTTACCTTTATAAATTCCTTTTTTGGGTAAAAAATCTTTCTTATCGTTGTTATCAAAAAAATAAAATTTCAAATAAAACCCACACAATTCAAAATAGAAAAAAGAATTATGCATGATCTGAGAATACTCTGGTCACAGTCAGATTCGAATGTTATGAGTACGATAAGGAAAAATTATGTATAACGTAAGCGAATATTTGTTTCTTAATTAAATTCTTTTCATTCTTTTGTTTACAACCTTTCAAATATGGTTAGAATGATTAATTGGCGTTTTTAATTAGTTCGTAAGGTATAGTCCGATTAACGAATGGGTTCTCAAATATTTTAAGTGAATTTTTAATTATTATAAATATAGTTTTAAATGCTATTATATGATTTTTTTAAAAGATAATCTTATCTTTGATAATGTATTAAAGAATTATTCATTTAATCAATTTTAATCATTATTTATATAATTAATATATATATGTATGAAATATTTATCGCTTTGTTGTTTTATACATAAGTGTATCCTAGGACCGGGAAATTTTGAGAACTTTAATTGAAACGGTTCAGCAAAAAATATTTTGCCGATTTAGTTGATCAATTTTTTTAAGTATAGAGTTTTGATATTTTGATATCCTACAATGATACTATGATAACAAGTTTTTAATAGTAAAAGAACGATAGTATACATGTACATATAATAAATTTAAAGAATATAAAAAACTATTGCTTACATACAATAAGTTTGATACGAGAATATCCGAATATATTTTGATAAGATGTACATTTTTGAAAGTTGGTCATTATGGATGCTTTTTTTTGACAATTATCTATAATATCTATTGTATTGAAATAGGTTAGGTAGGACCATAATCACTTTTAAAATTTCCCTATTTTATAATTATTATTTGAATGTCAGTTTACAATAATCCAATATTATAAAACTTGAGTTAATAAAGATCTTTTTGATTTTTTTTTTAATAATCTGAAATGCCTGATCGCCATAGTAGACGCATATTATTCGAAAGATGATGTGCGCTCAGCATATCTGATATGACGCAAATTTTGCTTCATAAGCGAAGAAGTTTGCTTGCTCTATACCAGTATTCGCAAACTTTGCACCATGTAATTATTTGTGTAATTTGATTATCCAATAAAAAATTTTTAATTTTGATAAAATTTATTCGTAGATATATTTTTAATATAGATTTATTATATTGATAACCAGACTTCAGTGCAATCGTTACATTATCAGATGTACTAAATACATTAGCGAAAATAAAATTTTTTTTCGTCACTCCCAACCCGCATTAAATGGTGACTTCCGTAAATCACCAGAGAATCCTAAAAGGCACGTAACTTGAAGGCCGAAGCCAACTATACGAAATCTGTGGCGATGTACGGAAGACAAGGATCGACTACTGAATTCCATCTATATTTAAATAAAATGTTCAAATTATGGGTTTGGAAGTTCGTACCAAAATTTAATTAAAACAAAAATTGAAATAAGTTTTCTTTAAAAAATTTGATTAGATATCTAATATTAGATGACTTTGACTTTTATATTATCATTGGATCAATTTAAAACAAGATGGGTGGAACATGTAAATTCTCAAGATTCTTGGTGAAATTTTTAGTAGGAACTAGGATGTGAAAGTTTCTTTGCCTGAGTCGATGAAGGTTATTCCAAAATTAGTAATAAAAATTACTCACTTGATATATAGGTTGTCATAAGTTATCGGCGATAAATACATTATTACTCATATCAGTCTTATAAATAATACAAATATGCATACCTTAAATTTTTTTTTTTCAAAACTTCAATTTTAAAGGTTAGGGTTTGTGTTGGTTTGGGTCTTTCTGTCTTCTCTTCTCTTCTTTTTGGGTCTTCTTTTTTTTCTTTAGTCTTCGATTATAATCTTGAACATGGTTGAATAATTCTTCGATAAGTAACTCGTCAGATGAAACTAATAAACCAAGAATACCTTCACGAACCCGATAGTTCTTCTCTTTTCTTTAGATCTCTTCGGTTTCCTTTTTACATCTTCTTTTAAATATGTTGGTTAGGACTTAGGAGTGTTAGTTGTGTATGGGTGGTGGTCGCTCTTCTCTCGTTTTCCCTCTATCCTATCTCTTTCCCTTTTCCTTCTCCCATTCGCTTTACCTCTTCCCTTTCCCCTTTCCTTCCTTTTCCTTATTCTCTCGCCTCTTTCCCTCATTCCCTCGCTCTTTTCCCTTTCCCATCAGACTCTCTTTCCCTCTCTCATACTTCCCTTTTCCTTTCCTCTTTCCCTCGCTCTTTCCCTTTTTTTCTTCCTTTTCCCCTCCCTGATCAAATGTTACCGCTCCTCAACGTTAGTGATTAGGTGACAACAAGTTTTTTAAAAAACTTGGCTAAGTCAGCAACAATTATTAACGATTTGTTCACTTTATTAAATATACTGTATTTATAACTATTAACAGATAAATTAAAAATAAAACTTTATTTAATTTCTCGTCTATAATTAATATTTTGATTATTCAATTTTTTAATTTTCGCAAATGTATTAATAACATGATCCAAAGATTATTTAAAATTTTATCGAGATTTCCTTTGATTAAATTCGAGTGAGTATTGTATACAAAAAGTTAATTTTTAACTTTTAACTAAACATAGGTCGTTTAAACTTTTATTACATAAGCTTTTAACAATTCTAACAATGAGCTAAAACTAAAATAATAAAATGTTAAAAACAATTTTAACATTTGGTTTCAGTTAAGTCGTCATCACTAGGTAAAATTTAGTTTTATATAATTCATCTTTTATTAAATGATGTAGCAAAGAATATATGTATTATAATTGAAAAGCTAACTTACTTGTTAAAAATTATATGATAATTGAAAATGTAAGCTAATAAATTATACTTTTGAGTTCTTCTCTTTCAAATTATTGGATTACTTTTTTCTTCATCAAATCGTGCCAAAGATAAATTTAAGAAATTAAACCATTCTTCTATCCATAACAATTCAACATGAAATTTATTATCCAATCGTTACTTTTTTTTATTAAAATATTTAGAATATGGATCTCTTTCAAATTATTGGATTACTTTTTTCTTTATCAATCATATTACATTAAAGTTAAAAGCATATTTTATACGATGTCGTTACACTACAATTGTTATAATAGCAACATTAATTTTAATAAAGATGGTATTTATAGTTAAAGTTTCACAAAACATAGAAATACTGTAACAAGTGAAACTTAGTATTTATTTAAAATGAAAGAATCAGAAGCAATTAATAATTCATGGAAAAGAAAAGAATCATGCTTTTTGAAAGATAATAAGAAAAAAAAGTTAGCATTATGTCTTACTAGTCTTTACTTTTAAAAAGTTAAAAAGTGGATTATACTTTTGAGATACAATTATGGTCTACTAATTCTACTCTGTATTTATACAGTATTGTATAAGAAGCAAAATTATACGTTTCAAAACATATTTCAGTAATTTTAAAACACATCAGAGCTTATTGCGCCTATATCTTTGTAATTATACAAAAATTTTAGCGGTTCATAATTCAAAGACATGTACAATTTACCACTACCACCCAAGTATATCATGGCATTAGAGTCTTCTAAACCAATGCAAACAATTAAGGTCTAACCATATTCTTTTAACTCTTCCCCATAAATACAAGTTGATATTGATTCAAAGAGATTAAATCCTCGCGCGTAACCATCTTTATCAACATCTAATGGAATATGAGCATAGGGATACTTCGCACAAAGTTCCTCAATTTTTGATTCCTTTTCATCATCTGACTTTAGTGATTCAAGGTCAAGCTGACGAAATTAGTCAAGTGCCTCAATAGCACGTTCACTAAACCTGCCAGCATCGTTTCCTTTTCTCCAAAAATCATCAGTATACGTTCGTGGAGCTGGTGAACAAATAATTTTTAGATTTATCACTATTGATTTTGGAATGTATTTCTGGTTTAGGATGTGTCTGTCCCATTTTTTTCGTAAAGAGACTTTTCTAGTCAAAATGATATTACCGTATAAAAATTATAAATCAAATAAATATCAATATCAAGTCATTTACTTCTTGTTAAGTAGCAAATCTTTTATTCCGTTTTTGATAGTGTATTTTGCATGAGTAATAATATTTCGTGATACGTCATTATATCACAGGAGCTCATGTACTAATAAATAACTGGTAAAGTCTTTTTTGTTATAATTTGAGCGACCGATTTTTCGGGATGAGATTAAGTTAATGTAATTTTCCCTTCCAAAATCGATTAGACCCACTACAAATCATATAAAAAAGCGAGGCTCTCCACCGCCAATTCGGCTGCATATATAATTCCTCAAAAGTATAGTTAACCGAACTACTCCCATTTCTATTTAAAGTTGCTTTGATTCCCATCACTAAACTGCAACTCTAATGCTGGAACAGATATGATATTCAGTACAGTTATTATTAAGCTTAAAAGACAAGTGGAATAATTTAAAATTACCAGATAAGTTCTTGGGAGACGATTCTCGTCCAGGCCGTCTTCTCGAAGACATGCTCATATAACAAAAAGTTAATCGTCGTTTTCCTTTGGCATTTATGCGTGACACAAACTACAAAGTGTCCATAAAATTTAAAGGCTTAATTTTTGTCCTCACAAACAAATTAAATAAAAGATTACAAAGTATAAAAAAAAATAATAATAATAAATTAAATAAATCAAAATTATATATATATACTGTATATTATACAAGAAACTAGTGACATTGGGTCTAAAGGTTACAGTAGTAGTGATCTACTACGGCATCGGACCAAGTTCACGTTCACAGCCATTTTTGATCAAAATTCTTCTACACAAAATGTATAATGTATTATCTGAGGAGATTACTAGTCAAAAAATTTTTCCTGAATTTAAAATACCCGGATACCTCTGTAACACAGAAATTTTTGATTAATACTGGAGTGAGTATAATAGTAGGAACTATAATGTTAAATATATTACGCCAGTGTTGGCACTTGGCCGTTTGGCCAGGGTTGGTCATTTGGCCGGCCAAACTGGCCAAAAAAATCGTTGGCCGCGACCAAAAGCCAATACAGCCTTAATAAAGTATTAGTATTTTGTTATTTGGCCAAAATTTGGCTAGGGTTGACCATTGGCTGTTTGGCCATAAACTGGCCAAAAAAATTCTTGGCCGCGGCCAAATGTCAACACTGTATTACGCCATATAAATTCTTACATCACTATTATATATAGTATCTACCGTGTAATTTGCTCCAAGTCTCCAAGGTACCCGGCAAAATGGCTTCGGCGAAATGGGAATTAAGTAAAGTAGATTTTTGTGTAGTGGATAATTCAGAGAAAAGGTTTCGGTAAAATGTCCCATGTGTCGGCGAAATTGGTTTTAGTGTCGGCGAAACCATATTTGCAAATATTAATAGTTTTAAAAAGTTATAACGGCTAATCAACTTAATTTAGCCGAAATGGTATAATGGCTAATCCAATTAATTTAGCCGAAATGTTAGTGCCAATCCTAAATCCTTATTTGTTAAGGTACTACACTGCAAGTTAGATACTATTTGATGCGTATTTGCAGACTTGGAACCGGCCGAATGTAATTTAATTGTCCAAGCATCTTGGCAGAGGTTAACTAATGTATGTTTAGTTGAGCTATTAGAGGTTCACGTATTAACAATCCTTCAATTATTTGGTAATCAAAGGTTAATGGTACGATTGGAAATTATACTAATTATAAAGGTATGCAATATACATGTAGCCGAAACCACCATGTGGGTGAATCTGAAACCCAGTCCGAAATTAAAGTAGCCGAAATCATATGGCCGAATCTGAAACTCAGTCCGTAACTAGTGACGAATCCTAGGCTGAAACTATCTTTTATTATAGACTCATTTTTTAACTATGTAATAATGAATTTATTAATCATTCTTTAAACAAGGTAAGGTTGGCAAATCGTATTAATCATGTGACAAATCTTTGAGGTAGGGAAAAATTTGCAACTTTGCATTATTATAATTTTATTTGCATAGGCAATGCAAAGACATCTCATTTTATCTACTAGTTCTAAAGTTACAAAATAAATATCACATAAATTGTACTGATCTAAATGGTCCGCTCTTCAAATTGTCTGACCTTTGTATAATTTACAAAGCCTTATTGTGCCGTAAAACTAGCAGTTCGTCCGACATATCGATGGTCTTCTGCGTTAAAGAATAAAGATATTCAAAGAAATGTGTCTAGACTTTTTGTGCAACTTAAACTAATACTATTTTGAGTTAAATGACAAAAGTTTGGTGTGATTTTGCCCGCAAATATTTTACACTATATTTATTAATTAATCAATACCGTATATTGCGTGTACCTCTTCGAAACAAATTCTACTAGCACTTACAGCATTTCCAATTTTTAAGTATCACATAATTTGATCCCCTTATCCTTTTATTGTTTTTACCAAATGATCGTAGTGCCTCTTAAGAATTTCGCTAAATAAGTTTCAAAATATCCACCTTTAGTCAATATATTTAATATTTGTAAATTATTGCATGTTATCATCCATTCAATTATATTTAATTGGATGAATTGATTCCATTTGACTTAAATCATCGATTGTTAATGTAAATAGTCTTTTTGTTCCTTCATTATTTAAAATTTTTAAATGAAATCCTCTCTTGTTATTAATTTCTATTGCTTCTCAATTGTATCGTCGAAAATGAAAATGATAAATAATGACATGTGATTTAATGACGTCCCCACTTATTAAAACAAGCCATAAGGAAAGTCGTGCCCGTCGAGGTCTCCTTTTCAAAAGTATGAGGGACCTAAATATGCACCTAAATTTGAGCATAAAAAATTTCCATTGTTAAAATAGTAATTCCCGAATAAAATATAAAATATGAAAAAAATCCATTCTAAATAACGCAAAAATAACGCAAATATTTTCCAAATATTTTATTCGATAGATAAACATCAGTCATTATTACATGAAAATGTATGTAATAATATAAAATACTTACAATAGGTAAGTATTTATAGAGTTATTATTGGATAAGTATCAGCATACAGTATTATTTAATTATTATACTGTAATAATTGCATCGTTAAACAAAATTGAGCCAGTTGCAGTACAACGTTAAAAATCGGGTATTATATTATACTTTGAAAGTCATTATTTAATCATTATTTGATATTTTAATTTTAATAGGTAAATATATTTACCGGTTCATTGTGGTTATAAATGATTCAGGACAGGATCTTCGTTTAACCAATGGTAATCGATGGTTAAAAAAAAAAAATTATTCATGGGAAAAAAAATTACCAAAAAATTTTGATATATTTCTTAAAAGTGATAACAACTACCAAAAAATATTTTTTAAGATTTAGAACCAATTTCCGAATAAGAAAAAAATGGGCACCAAAAGTTTAAACCCAAATTAAGGATAACAATTTCCAAATATTAAGATAAAATTTTGAATGTTTGGGAACACATTCAAAAACAATGGAGTATTTTTTTTCTCACTGTGTTGCAGTTTCAAAAAAAAAGTAAAATTGGGATAAAATATATGAATTTTCAACCAAATTATTCATTTCAACCGATTATTCGTAGTTCGAAAAAAAATATATACCGATAAAAAAAAAAAAATGGATTTGTCATAATATTTATTGATTATAAAATTGATTCTATTCGTTCATTGTTTTTTTACATAATAAATCAATTCATTCAATAATCCTTGTTGACTAATAATCAATCAAAATAAGTGATTTTCCGTAATAATAATAATAATTATTATTATTATTATCACTTTAATCGATAAGGAAAAAAAATTAATCCTCATATATTATTTGTCACATGTTTGCATAATATAAATTATGAATTGTAATAAATTGAAAGAATATGAATTATGCGGTGATAAATTATCAAAATGGTCTTGTGATTTATAAGGTTTTCATTATTTGTTACATTTTTTGGTTTCTTAAAGACAAATTTAAATTTAAATTTATTATTTAAGCGTATTTTCCGTTTTAACCGATAAAATTCATTTTTTTTTTTGAGTTCTTCTTATTTTTCATTCTGCTTTTGTCTTCAATGAACCAAAAATTTTAATATAATATGTTCAGATATTATGAAAATAATTTAATATAAGAATGATCCTTTTATATTCTGATTTCTGAAATGAAATAAAAAATAAAGAAAAATAAAAAGGAACGAAAAGAAAGAAAAAGAATCAAATTTAAATTTTATTTAAAAACGCAAAAAAAATTTATTATTTATAATAATAATAATAATAATAAAAATAATAATATATAAATATATATATATATATATACTGTATATATATATGTATAATATATATAATAATTATATATATAATATACGAATAACTTTTTTTTTAACTCATTCGATATAAATTTTCATTTTAAAATGAATTTGTTTTTGGTATTATCAACATCCATCAATCATTTAAATTTCAATTTCTTTTTGCGAGGTTTATTTTTAATTTTTAACATCCTATGGGCTTTTTGTTTAACCGTCGTTACTGTTTATTTTGTTGGAGGATGTTTATGGGATTTAGGAAATGAAGCGTTTAATGGTGAAATTAATAACGATCCAAAGGTTTTGACGATGATCGGAAATAGTATGATTGTTACATTATAATAAATATATCGCGGATCGATGATTTCATATTTTCATATGGGAGGAGAATTACTTTTAAAGTTAAAGGTTAAATTTTTATATGAAGGGATTGGGGATCGGTATAAAAAGAATGTTCGTTATATTATATTTTTGATCTTCTTTCTATGAATAAATAATTTATGTCATTAGCTGTGTTGGATGAACATTCATTTTTTTTTAAAAAAAAATATTTTGTAGTTATTATTAAAATTCATTTTATTTTTATTGAAAAAAAAAACATTTTTGATATCTTTTCATTTTGTTTTTATTTTAAAAAAAAAAACATTTGATATAATTTCATTTTATTTTTATTGAAAAAACCTGATATATTTTGTATTAAAAAAGTTGTTTTCAGACATATTCACGACATTAAATATTTTGTATTGTAATTAATTATTTCATTTTCATTATTAAAAAAAAAATAAAGAAAAATAGTTTCAAAAAAAATACTTATTTTTATTGTAAAAAATACATACATAAATTTATTAACCGTACTTCAAATAAGAAAAAAAGGAAAAGGAAAAAAAAATTATCCGTTGATTGAACCAATCAAAATTCATAACGTATTTGAATAAACATATTTTTTTACTTTAACAGTTTGATAAACCTATAACGTAAGTTTAGTTACACAATAACCTGCAGTATTTTTAATGTACGGAGGAAATATATGAATTAGAGAGGATGATTCATTTTTATCATTTAATATCAGTTTAATAATAATAATAATAATTTTCATTTTAAATCAAAAATCTATTAAAATCTATTAAAATCAAAATCAAAAAAAAAAAAAAAAATCTTTTTTATCATTAACTTGTTTCAATTTAGATTTATTTAATTAAAGTTTTTTTTTTAATTTTTTTTTTTTTCTTTGTTTATGATTCTAAACAATATAAACCATTTTACAATATAAACCATTTTTTTTTAAATCTTTTAGAGATTGTGATTATTGTGACAAGTCACCAACTTTAAAAAATTTATTTTTTTTTAATGTTATTTTTTTTAATGTTGTAAACGCATAGGCATCAGACTCCACTCTATTTTTGCATACTGAACGTGCTTTGAACTCCACACAAACAAAAATACTCCCCACATAATACATTGTCCCTCTTCTCCATCTCACGTTTCACACATCTTCGAACTTTTTTTTTTTGATATTCTTTGTTTCTTCTTATTATAATATGCATTGTCATGAGATGATTTACAAATTTAAATTCATTCATTTTTAGATTACTTAAAAAAAAATAATTTATAGTATTGAACCTCGAGCGACAATCAATTTCACTATATTAGTCTTAATAATGTGAAAAAAAAGTGAGAACAGGATTATCGAAACAATCAAACTTATTATTCAAGAAAAAAAAAAAAAAATTTTTTTTTTTTTTTTTAATAATTAATTAAAGAAAGTTTTAGAAAAAAAATGAAATCATCTAATTACCTTATTGATTTTTATTCAAAAAAAAAAAACGATATTATAATATTATTATAATGAAAGATCTACTGAAAAAAAAGAGAAATTTCTTTTCAAAGATGTTTTTTTTTTAAAAAAAAAAATCTCCTGATTTTTGGAAACTTATAATTTAAAAAAAAAGGAAACTTGTAATTTATGAGAATTACAAAAAATTACCAAAAAGATAAAAAATGATAATTTTGCGGAGAAATAAAAAATTCTGGAGAAAATTATTCACAAACAAATAATAAAACTTCATAATCAAAACAATTAAACATATAATTATGTAAATGTATGCAAGTGAAAATCAAAAAAAAAAAAAAAAAAAAAAAAAAAAAAAAAAAAAAAAAAAAAAAAAAAAAAAAAAAAAAAAAAAAAAAAAATATATTTGAAAATAACGAAATTTGATCAACTCGGATAAAAATAAAGTTAGCATCAGAGAATTCTATTAAAGAAGGCTGAAGGATAATATATTTTCTTCCTCTTGATTATTCTCAAAGATTATAATCATTATCCCGTGAAGAATCTATTAAAGTTTCTTTGAAATCAAGTTTTTTCTTTAATAAAACAATCGAAATATGAAATAATGGAAGCTTCGGGTAAGTACAAACGGTATTTTCAAATGATAGTGCGGAATAAAATGTAAAATCCGGTAAGTCTTACCAATTTCTTGTTTCAATCAGGTAATTTAATTTAGTTGGTTAGGACTTTTTATATATCTCACCTGTCAATTATCTGTTTATATACAGTACATGTTATGCATCATCATTATATGCATTAATATTAGAAAATCAAAAATAATTTATACAAACCATCATAAACAAAGTGAAGATTCCGGAGTAATTTAAATTAATTTGATATTGAATTAATTAATTGATTGTAAGTGACTTAAAAATAGTTTGAGTCACATGTATAATTTGATGTAATATGTAATACCATCAAGTTTATAATCTTGTTATATACTCGTTATATATTATCATTTACAATAAAAAACTTGTATTGTGTGATGTAATATTTCTTGTATTACTTTTGATATTAATAAAAGGGGGATCTTTTCTTGTTAATCGCCATTTTTTTTTAATTAAATTTTTTTTATATAAACTGGAAAAGATTTAATAAATCCTCCTAAAAAAAAAAATATACTCCTTTTTTTTGTTGATTCCTCAATTTTTTTCCAAAATATTTATTTATTTTTTATTTTTTTTTTTTTTAAAAAAAAAAAAGATTCTATTTAAAAAAAAGAAATCCTGAAATTTTTTGAAATTTTTTGAAAAAAAAAATAAAAAACCTTTTTAATAAACAACCAAAAATTTTTTTTTTTTTGATTCATTAAAAATGACTGAAGTAATCAATGCATCCTCAAATATCTCAAGTTTATTATTAATGAAACATACCGATTTATTATTAAAATCACAACGATCACATTCTAAAGCGATTGAAGAAATTGCAAACCAAATGGATATAGAATTCATTAATTTCAACGAATTTAGTGATATTTACGAATTTAGAAGTGATTTATATGGTGATAATGTAAGAAAGGCTACCTGGAAAAAAAATTCAAGACCTGTTATTTTAAGATCTGTTCCTGGTTATAGTATTGAAGACCATCATAAGAAATTAACTGAAGAGGTAACTAACTAACTTAATTAACTTTCTTAATGATTGAATCATATATATCATTCATTGTTTAACCATTGTTAACTAATATATTAGATTCGTCGCTCTAAATCGAACATTAATTGTAAGAATATAATACAATTACTTGGAGTAACCGAAGGTACAAATCAAAAGTTTTATTTTCATAATGAACAAAGCGTAATTCCTTTAACATTATAAATTAATTATTATTATCTAAATAGATTCATCAGAAAAAAATGCCGTTCTTGTAATACAACATCCTAAAGATGGTACTTTAAAAGAATATTTGTCACAACATAAAGATTTGGATTGGTCAAAGAAATTTAATTTAGCTAAAGATATTGCATATGGAATAAGACATTTACATAAAGCAGGAATTGCTCATGGAGATTTGGTTAGTATCTCTTTCCCATGAAGGGTTCATTTTTTTATTACATAGCTTGTTCATGTCCCTAATCGAATTAAATTTTATCTTATAGCATGAATTAAATGTTTTTATTGAAGATGGTAAAGCACTTATAAGGGATCCAAGATTATTTGGTTTTGATGATGATGAAACATCTTCTTCATCAACTTTAAATAGTGATGTGCTTTCAACGATACCATTTGTTGACCCACAAGTTATGGGAGATATGAAACATAAACCTGATAAGCGTTCAGATATTTACAGTTTTGGTGTACTAATGTGGGAATTATCAAGTTGTAAATCACCATTTCATGATACTCCGTTTGGTAATGGAAATCAAGTTTTACTTACAATGGCTATAATGGTTAGAAAAACTCGTGAACAACCTGTACCAAATACTCCTGAAGAATATGTTCAATTATATCAACAATGTTGGGATCATGAACCAGACATGAGACCAAATATTGAACAAGTTTGTGAACAAATAGAAGGTTTCTTATATGATGAACCCGTAATCACTGGGAAATCTTTAAGTAATAATATTGTTATTGCTGGTAATTATCATTCAAATTTATATATATAACATCTAATTGTTCAAGATTGATTTATTTATTTATTTATTTATTTTTTAGACATAAGAGCTTCATCTGAAGAATCAAGGAAATCTCATGATAACCTTCACCCACCTTCATTATCATCTTCACAATTACAATCATCACACAGTCAAAATGACAATGAGAAACCATTATCATTAGTACCTCCGGAACCTAAATATCAAGATGCTAATTTAAGGTAAATACAAATAATCTTTTATTATAAATTTTTTTATAATGTACTAATTTCTTTTTTGTATATATATTTTATAGTGAACCAATATCACCAAAAACATTAGCAAAAATCAATAAAGAAATCGAAAAATCAAAAGGAATTAAAAAATTTAAATCAAAAATATCAAAAATATTTAAGAAAATGTCATGTTTTTCTTAATTTATTTAATCATATAATAACAACTATTAATTTTTTTTTATTTATTACAACAATTATTATAATAATAATAATTATTATTATTATTTTTTCTTTAAAAAAAAAATTCTTATTATTTAATCATATTCTGACTTTTTTTCTATATGTAATATGTATATAGATTTTTTTTTTTTCTCCTCTCTCTTCATAATTTTTTCATTAATTGTATATTTTTTTGCATTTTTTCTTCTTTTTTTTATTATTTTTTTACTTATCATACTTTTTTTTCCTTTCATGGCAAAAAATACTAAAATAAAAAAATCACTCGTAGCATTTTCATTCATCATCAAACATAATTATTTTGTCGTTCTTTATTGCGTGATTTGCAAGGGGGATCTGTTTATCTTGTCACACCAATGCGTTAGTATAATACAGGTTTTTTAATCAAGAAATAAATCCGGTTTCTTTTAAATCAGGATATATAAAATACCGAATCGGGAAACCGGGTTGGAATCCGAAGGATCATAATAAAAATATTCGAATCCAAAGTCCAGAAATCTAAGGAGATTTATGCGGTGTAACCTTGTAGGGTTGCATTAAATATCCATATATATGTTAAAACAATGAATTCTTTTTAGGAAAATTTTCTGTTTAAAGCCGGTAACTTTAAAGAAGATAAACTCCGACACCCCCTTTTTTGTACAAGTTTATGCCGTACTTAATAGAGACCTTAATAGATAGAGAACTAAATAAATATTCACAATGATAAAACAAACAATATGAACTTAATAAACAATTCTTTTGATGATTAAAGTTTTTTTTTTTTCTTACAATAAATGAAAAAACGGAGTCGGAATTATCGACTAAAATAAAATTATTAATTTTTTTTTCTTTTGCATCCGAACAAATTTTTTTTTTTTTTTGCGGACTGATCTATTTTCGTCCTTATTATTAAGTATATACGGAATATACAATATAAAACAATTTATATATTTTATTTATTATTTTTTTTTTTTTTTTCGGAATGATCTATTTTCGTCCTTATTAGAATAATTTTTTTTTTTTTTCTAAAAAGAAATATTTATCAGTTTTTAACGATATTTGATTAATAAAAAAAAGATCGGATGTTCTGATAATTTATTTAACAAAATTGGTTATGTTCGATTCGAAACATTCGAAACACAAAAGGGAAATGCATCGAGTGTTACAGAAATATTTAATAAAATTTCTTTATATTCATTCCTTAATAGTTTTTTTTTTTTTTTTTTAAGGCAAAAATCATACGACTCCATCAAGTGATCATATATATATATATATTGTTACAAATTTGTTATCAGACCCTTAACTGATAGATAAAAATATGCATAAAAACAGTTAAGTAAATGCATAAAAATATGTAGAATGACTAAAATATCTTCCTTATTATATATTCCTTTATTTTTTTTAGATAATATCGTCCTAGCATTACATAATTCTGGCCTGAAAAGATCGTGTCAATTTAACCCAATTTACGTATAGATTATTATATGTATAGATCAGTCCCTTAAAGTTACATATGAAAATTTTCCTTGCATTTAAGTAATCTGAAGTTATAGTTGGAAAAGATCTGAACGCAATAAAAAATTGTTAAAATGGTAAATAAAAAAAATTATATATATATATTTATATATTTCCGTAAATGTATTCCCTATGTACAAGCAGGGTTACTATACAAATTAATTGTAAAAAAAATATATAACTGAATTTATATGAATCCAATGCTGTGTGATAGTGGTATTGATTTTTTTTTTAAAAAAAAAAAAAATTAAAAATTAATGAAAATTTTGCCATGATCAAATAAAATACAGCAAAACAGGCTAGCATCAAAGAAATTATCTCTGTGATAAAGTAAAATGCATGAGGTCACATGGTTTGATATATATACTTACCATTGTAAATATAATGAATGGGAACATTCCAGATGTTATATATATATGAACTCATTTTTTATATAATCTTCTTCCATTAATAATAGAGTTAACACATGTAAAAAGAAATTTATAAAAAAAATTATTCAAATTTAATAAATTTGATAAATTTAATAAAATCAGATCTGAGTTTTTTTTTCAAATATTATTATTTATAATAAAGTTTTATTTTTCAATACTTTTATTAAATTATTTTCTTTAAAAATAATAATAATCTGTTTTTTGGTTAGTATTTTACTAGTAATTTCATTTGTTAATTTTTTAATGTATTTCAAATCTGAAAATTTTTTTAGTATTATTTATAATAAAGTTTTATTTTTCAATACTTTTATTAAATTATTACTTTAAAATAGTAATAATCTCTTTTTTGATTAGTATTTTACTAGTAATTTTATTTTTTTAGTATTTTCCTAATAATTTTATTTTTTAATTTATATATTTCAAATCTGAATTTTTTTTTAGTATTATTTATAATAAAGTTTTATTTTTCAATATTTTTATTAAATTATTTTCTTTAAAAATAATAATAATTTGTTTTTTAATTAATATTTACTAATAATTTTATTTTCTTAACTTAATCTAATATATTTCAAATCTGAGTTTTTTTTAGTATTATTTATAATAAAGTTTTATTTTTCAATACTTTTATTAAATAATTTTTTTAAAAAATAGTAATAATCTGTTTTTTAATTAGTATTTTCCTAATAATTTTATTTTTTAATTTATATATTTTAAATCTGAATTTTTTTTTTAGTATTATTTATAATAAAGTTTTATTTTTCAATACTTCTATTAAATAATTTTTTTAAAAAATAGTAATAATCTGTTTTTTGATTAGTATTTTCCTAATAATTTCATTTTTTAATTTATATATTTCAAATCTGAATTTTTTTTTTAGTATTATTTATAATAAAGTTTTATTTTTCAATACTTTTATTAAATTATTTTCTTTAAAAATAGTAATAATTTGTTTTTTAATTAGTATTTGACTAGTAATTTCATTTTTTTAATTTTAATGTATTTCAAATCTGAGTTTATTTTAGTATTATTTATAATAAGATTTTATTTTTTAATACTTTTATAAATTATTTTCTTTAAAAATAATAATAATTTATTTTTTAATTAGTATTTTACTAGTAAGTAGTAATTCTATTTTTTTAATTTTAATTTATTTTAAAACTAAGTTTTTTTTTTAATATTATATATAAGTAATGTTTATATTTGAATAATGATAATATAATCATTTGTATATATTATTTTTTTATACTTTGTATTACTTTACTTAATAAAAGGCTAATTGCACATAATTATATTTGTCGTAAACTCATATATTTGCTAAAATATTTCTTTTATAATATTACATTATAAGTTTGAATTTTAAGATGTAGATCTTGGAGTAGATCAAGTTGGATAATTAATCTGATTTAATCTATTTTATTTTTTTTGAATCAGGTTAAATGTCAATCTGATTATAAAAAGTTTTAATCTAATCCAACTTATAGATTAAAATTTCAGATTAGATCAAGTACCTTATCTAACTTGTAAGTTAAAGATTACAATCTGGTAGAATTATATTTACATTTTTTAATTGATTTTATAATTTACAGTTTTATATATTAAATAATATATTAATTTGTGATCTGGATGTCAATCAGTGAAAATTTGTTAATAATAAGAATCTGCCATTACCACAAAGACAAGTCATTTTTTAATTTTTATTAGAAAGAAAATTAATGCATTTGAAAGTTGTAATTTTTTTACTATAAAATACTATATAATATTTTTATTTATTACACTAAATGCAGTAATACCTGATCCATAAAAATGCTAATTAAATGAATTTTATTAATGATCTACAAAATTTTGCCTATTTTTTGATAGTAATTTTTACTGATTTATAGTCAGATTTTGAATTAATTAATTATTATATAATAAATAGACTAATAGTTAATAGTAAATTTTAATTCTTAATTTATTATATATAATTGTTATTTTATGAGAATCTGTAGATTTTATTAATTTTTACGACATAGTCATAAAAATAATAATATTTATGGATATTCCCATAAAATAACTGTTTTATCTCCTGAAGACTAAATTCTATGATAAAAATAATTTATAAAAGCTTATTTTATTACATTTTATTATAAAAGTTTATTTTTATTATAAAAGCTTATTTTATTATATTTTTATTATAAAAGTTTATTTTATTATATTTTTATTATAAAAGTTAATTTTATTATATTATTATTATAAAAAACTTATTTTATTATATTTTATTATAAAAAATTTATTATATTTAAAAAGTGTATCATGTTTAAACTTACCCTTAAAATTTATTTATTATTAAAAATATTTTAAAAATAAAAAAAAAAGTCATAAGAATTTCAAGTTTTTAGACTTGTATTTACTAGTACAAAAAATTTAAAAATCATAGCTTCTACTTTATTTTAGATTGATCCTATTTTTCAAAATACTTCAAATTTGATTTTATTTCTTAAAGAAAAATTTGATTTTTATCATCAGAAGGCCAAAGTTTTAAATATTGAAAAGTCAATTTGAAATTGGATTATTTAGTTTAAAGAATTTCACAAAGAATACAATTATATTATACCACTTAAACAGATTACAGATTCTAAACTAATTGAAAAGCAAGTCTGTGAATATATCATTTAAATATCAAAAAAGAAAAATTCTGGCAAATATAAAGCAAAATCAATAAACAAGTTGTTGATATTATTAATCATCATTTGGTAAAAATTACTCCAATTTATAGAATTAACTTATATAATAAATATGAATCTTTAGATTTATGGACTGTATTAAATGGTAAAATGAAATATCTGCAAGAAAATGGATTTAATAAAAAAAAAGGATTAATAGCACTAACTGTATAACAAGTTCAAGAAATTCTTACTAATAAATTTCTTAATCCAAGCATTTTTAAAAGGTTTTTATACAACTAATTTTGTGAAAAACATTATGGTCTTCATATTAATCAATTTTATTTTCCATTTGATAGTAATTTAATTTTTCACTAGTATTACAGCAAAAATAATCAATGTGAAATTGAAAAAGATTTAGTATAGGATATTCATCTTTATTCATATTCAAAAGCAATTACAAATATTAATAAGTATTTTTCAAAATGACCTAATAATGCTTCTGAATATTTTTATTTACAAATTAATTTACTTTGACATGAAAATAATATTTGGTATAAACAAGAAAACACACTATGGATTTAATAAAATAAAAATTTATAAAAAATATTGGAAAATCAGTAAAAGTAGGTTTTCTGTCTAGCATCCTAATAAATCATTCTGGTTACAAAACTGTTACACAGATTCTTCAGAATGCTGATATACCAAAAGATGCTATAATGAAAATAACAAATTACAAAAGTATTTAAGGTATTTATACATATAAAAAAGTAAATGAAAAGCAACATCTTGCTGCTACAGTATAAATACTTCAATTTAAAGTTTTAAATAAGCCAGATCAGGTCAGGTAAATTGATAAATCTGACCTGAAATTTATTTTCAGGTCAGGTTAGGTCAAATTATATCAGATTATCTATTTGATCTGATCTAAACTGAAACATGAAAATTTTTAGAATTTTTATTAAAATATAAAAAAAATAATGCAAACTATTTTTTTTTGAAATATTGTGATTCACTTTTTTATATTAAAATTGTATAAAAGATGAATCACAATATTATAATTAACTTTTTTTTATTTAAAATCAATATAAAAAGAGAATTCTGATACCACAATTTACTTTTATTATATAAAATTAATATAAAAAAGTGAATTCTGATATCGCAATTTACTTTTTATATATATAGAATTAATATAAAATATAAAATCAATATAAAAAAGTGAATCCCAATATTACAACTCACTTTTATTATATAAAATCAATATAAAAAATGAATTATAATACCATAATAACTCACTTATATTATATAAAATTATAGTTTCAGATTAATAGGTCATTCAGGTTATATTGATGTTACAACCTGAATTGATGCTGAATTGCAATTGCTAAACCTGTACTGATAAATTCAGATCAACTTGTCAGATATCTGAATTTAATCAACCTATTCAATTTACCTGTTAATTTGCACTTATATCATATATATTCTGAATTTTTAACAAAGCTTTTATTGCCATTATTGAGGTATTTATCAATACAATAATATTCAGGATTTAATAGCTATTTTAACATACAGTATAAGTCCATCCTGAATATTCAACAATTTTATAGTCTTGCTGATGTAATTCTATAAAAGTAACTATATATATTACAAGATTTAATTATTAATATAACTGATTTTCTTTCTTTCTATCCAGTTGTCAAAAAGATAATATTCCTTATATTTCTTAGACAATGGATAATTATTTTCTTTATTTATCATAGTAATTATTTTAGTACTACATAAATCATGTTGTTAGCAAGTATAAGAATTTTTTATTTTTTGAGATTGACATTTAAATACTTCTTATCACCAGGAATACCATTATTTCTAACCATATTTTAAACTTATTTTTTCCATGTTTCAGATCTCAACTTGAAAGTTTTTCAAGCCCATTGGATGACTTTTGCACTGTTAAATATAGAATAAGCAATTTTCTTCCTAAATTTATAATCTGTATTATGTATATAATACCATACAGTGGATATACAGAATAATTTAATAAAATCTTGACTATCAACCCTATTAGAACTAAATATTAATATACTTCCTTTTTTTTTCATATTCTTTTATATAGAATTAAAATATGCAAGATACTGTTTAATGAATTTAGTAATGCATTTATTCAGATGCTTATTAGCATATTCAATGGTATTTTTGTGAATAATTACCAAGGAGTCATATACAGTGTGACAAATATGAAATAAGCATCTCCCAGCTTTAAATTCTCCATCTTTATATGATCTTTTAATCATCTGAATAAATCAAGTATTTTAGATTATATTTAAAAAGTATAACAAATACAAAAATATTATATTTCTGATGTTTCACCACTATACCTATATTACAGATTGTTTAATATCACTACTACAGGATTTAAACCAGAATAGTTAGTTTTAACCATTTTAAGGGTATAGAAAGTTTATAGCAATTTCAATGATTTTATTGATTTATAGTATTTTTAGCAATATTTAGCAAGATTATACTTTTCTAAATCAAAATTCATTTTTATTCAATTAGGAATTTATATAGATTTGGTTAAGACATATGCATATAAATCGGTTTGTGACATGATGTAATCATATCACAGGTATCACCTTAGCTCCACAGTCAGTTTCTGTGAATTATCCTAACGTAACCTGAAAAAATGTCACGAAATGGCCGGCATTACGCGACTTGACTGAAATTAAGTGTGGCGCATATGTGACGGATAGTGCGTGACGAATAGGATTTTGTTATTAAAATTTCTCTGTCTCTCAGATACTTATGAAAATGGAAACAAGGAAGGGTGTGACACCGGTGATGAAAATATCACGTGATTTTTCGTGACATTTTTTTCAGGTTACGCTGGGAAAATCGTTTCCGCGCAACTCAAATTACGAGATAAGTTACAAATCAGCCGAAAAAGATGCTTATTAGTATTTATTTATTGTAGATTACCAAATAAACATCTTAAAAAATTTTTTTTCTATGATAAGCGTATACATTAAAACATGGCAAGTTGTGACCAGTTAAGTAAAAATTTGATATTCATCAAATTGGAAGAACACCGATCACTTGTCAAGAGATGTTTTTATTTTACTTTATACTAGTAAAATTTTACTCCGAATTTTTGGGTTGAAACCGTTAGATTAATGTGCATGCAAACTGCCTTTGGTGAAATCATATAATGAAATGAAAATGCTTTATTTGACTAAATCATTTTTATTATAATCTGATAGTTAAGATTGTATTGCATTCAGCTAGTAATTTACAAAACGATTCTATATTTAATGCCATAAATACATTTGTTTATGAATTTGTTCAATGCGATTTTTTTTTTGCTTTTGACCCAGATGGTGAAGCAGTTGGTGGTCCCACACTTCGGAGTCGAGTCACTTTACGTGGTTTTTTAATAAGTTAACGATAATATTTTATCAATCGTACCTATACAAAAGCGTTATGAATATTATGGAATGAGGAGCCTATAAACATCTAGCAACAAAAAAGAACTTACCTTAAATTTTTTCACTATTTCGATAGCGTTTCCGAATTGTAACAAGTCCACACAAGAATCTGGTATTATGAAAGCATCGTATTCATCTACGAGGTACATTTCATCAACTAGATGCATTGATGCGAGAAGAGGGTTTACGATGTCATCTTGATATTTAAATTCATCAGATTCTTTGTCAAGCAATGCACTGTGTTTGTGTAATAGTTGAAGAGTCATGGTATAAGTATATTTAGTTATTTCATTTTTCATTTATCAGTCAATAAAAATACCATAAAACTTACATCTGCACATAAATATTTTGACACCAAAGCAATTCGTAATTTTTTGGTGGTCATATTTGTCAAATTCTATTTCGTAAAAGAGGTCATAAGTTCAATAAGATCAACATAAAGCGTATTTTCATTTGAATTGTCTTTAATGATTTGGTTGTTCTCATCCACCAGTTATTTTAATGAGCATTCTTTCCAGCACTTTTCAATCTCTTCTTTGCTAATATGTGTTTCAGCATCATTATTATTATTAAAAGAATATATTCATTAGCTCGATGTCCATAGCTCTCATTTAAGTATAAGATAAGCTTACCTCTATCCATTTACTTTCATAATGCGCATCTGATCCCTTGATAATTTCATAAAGAGTTATTTGGTGTAGGGAAATTCGATGTCAAAGAGACAAACAATATTATAATTTCTAAGTGTGATTTCGTGCTTAAACTCGCTAGCGCCTGATAAAATTTAAGTAATATAGAAACGCATTAGCGGATATAGTTGAATTGTTGAACTAAGGCACCTCAATTTTCGGAGAATTAGAGGTTCTGCCTGAGAAAATTCTGAATGGTTATCCGTTTGAGATTCTTCCGATTGAAATATCCTTTCCAATATCCGTTCTTCATTATAGTCTACCTTTTGTTTTTTTTCTTAGACCATAATGACGTGTTGCTGATTCACCCTAGATGTTATATTGGAAAATTGAAATTAGTGATGACCTCTAAGTTAGCGCCCAGACTCGGAAAGCACGAATAAAACATTGATCTTACTTCACATAATTCTTTTGTCCTTTCCATATAACGCGATGATAATTTCAGTGTATTTAAATCACCGGACCTTTTTAACAGTTCACGACCATTCTTGTCGAAGGAATCCTCAAGATCCCGTTCTTCCTGCCTCTATAAAATTATAGAAATTATTATATTATGATCCTGCGTTATGTAAAAGCCATATGCTACTTACCCTTTCAAAATTTTCATCCAGAACTTTAAAAAATCAACAATTACTTTTCTTCGAAATTTCTCTTCTACTTTGTTGGCTAATTTTTTGGCCTTTCTCTTTACTCCAGAAGGCATAGCAGTAGAATTGCTGATTTTTTCAAACGTTCTCGCAAACGCGTCAATAATATCTTCTTTGCTATCAGTAGTATATTGTACACGTGCTTCAAGATACTTTAGACAATTTAGGACGCTCCATTCCATATTATCAGAGTTATATACAAAGTCAGTAACGTAACGATCAAAATCCATAATCTAATGAGGCCCACCCTAATTCTCAAACCCGCTAACATATGAGATAATTATGAAAGCAGAGCTGTAACACTGGAAGAGAAAACCCGGAGTAGGCATTAAAAGCCACAAGTAGTGAGTTATAATGGTTATCCGGCACCCACTAATCCAAACATCGGCCGAAGGGCTTGACCATACGGGCGTAGGATACTAGTCTCATTTGGTATACTGGATGAGAGGGCCAGGAGTAGGCACTAAGAGTCTTTACACAATCTTTGTAACGAGTCAATAGTGGTTATTCCGCAACACTCTGATCCAAGTATCGGTCGCAGGGCTAAACCTTACGACCGTTTGATACTTCTTTCTAGACGAAATTACTTAACTTGTAAAATGTTCAGAGAATGTCTTTTCGAAATAAACGCGAGGAGATAGCAATCACGCAATCACGAAAAAAAATTTTATCGAATCGACGAATCAACCAATTACGTAAGCTACGTTGATAATTACAATCACGTGCGCTAACGCCGATCACTATTTTATTGATTTTCAGATACAAGTACATAGCGAATCAGAAATGCTAGAGAAGCAATGAAATATATGATGCTATCAAAGAGGAAGTACGCGGATTTAATGCAAGTCCCAGCATCAATTTATTTCTTTGCTCTTCCTATAACTAATCTGTTTATATTGCTAATATCGCTTCTACAAGTTTCTTACACTCTAACCTACCCAATTATATATATAATATTTTTGCATATCCATATTACCCTTTTAACTTCCACCCACATAGATCATGTAAAAGTTAAGTTCTGCAAGAAAACTATTCCATAATGAATTAATTTTGAACCTATAGTATCAGAGAATAAATAAATATTTTTGTAATTTTTTCTGTAGTTTGCAATGATGATGCCTTTTTTTGTATAGCAGCAGCTTCAGCAGCTATTCTCACCATAATCTCCAGTGTGATCAGATAAAAGTGCGCTGTTTAATAAATAATTGTAAAGTTGTAATATTAGTAAAATATACAGAATATGAAATACTGCAAGTATATTTACTAAAAATATGTCAACTTGTTTTACTATAGATTTATAATTACATTTAATTCTGAGACTTTTGGAATTAAAAAGTATATTACAGATAGTAATAATATAGATGCAGTATGCTGTAAACAAATCTTTATTTTTGTATTGTTTAAATATCACATGTTCTATTGTATCTAGTAATTCACCTTCCAAAAAAAGCACTTTATAAGTGACCTTTATTTTTTCACTAGATTTCTATTTGATAATTTTAGTAGCTGATACATTATTACCAATCTTTCACCAAAGTTGACAAATACTTTTTTTTATTTTTATAATTATATTAGGACAAAATTGCATTTATAATAAATAATAATAATAAAAAAAATAAATAAATATTTAATATGTTTAATAATTATTTACTGATTTTTAAGAAAAATTATTCTTTAATTAGTATTTATTTAAATTTATTAAAAATTTTTAGATTATATTATTTTTAAAAATTTTTTAATACAAAAAATTTATTTATTATATATGTAATATCATCATTAATTTATTATATGATTTATAATTTACAAATTGCTTATTTTTTATTTTTATAAATTTATTATATCATCTTCTTTTGTGAAAATATATACTACTATATATATTATATAACATTTATTTAGTTTAATATTAAGATTTAAAATAATTAATAGAACTTTATAAATATAAAATAAAGAATAAATTTTTAGTAAATTTTAAATTTTTTAGTTAAATTTGAGAGTAAAATTCATAATTTAAATCATTGTAAATAGTAAATATAATAAAATATAGTTTACAATAAAATTTACTTGCTAATATGTAATTACTACTAAAATAATAAATTTAATAAATACTTATAATTTCTTTATTTATAATATTTATTTGTAATATAAATATATTAATCAATTTACAATTAGAATATAATTAAAATATATAAAATACATTAATATATATAAATTTTACAAAATTGTTTTGTAACTTCTTGTCATTTGTTAATTTGCTAATATTTATTCTTTTATAGAAATAATATTTTTTTTTTTGCAAATTGTATATTAAAGAAAAGTAAACAATAAATTATCAAGAAATGATAAAAAGAATAAAAATTAAAGAACTAATGAAAATTATACTTTTGAATGGAAATATTGACAAAAAAAAAGAAATATTTGGGGTGAGTGCTAGGAAAAGGGGACCAAATTGACAAAATTATATTCTGGACCAAATGATTAGATCTATATCTATTTTATTTACAAACCTTTTTTTCAATTTTAAAAGTTAATACTATTCAAAATTGAATTGCAAATTACACTAGAACTTTTAAAGCTTTACTTGTATTTTAGAAGAAGTAAAATTTTCAAGAAATACAGAATATTAATGAGTTTGTAATAAATTTTAGAAATAGCAATTTACTAATACTAAATTTTATTGAAAATAAGCAACCTTTCTTTACTACTTATAATCGTATAATTTTGAGATGAACTTTAATCTTAATGTTTTTATAATCAGACATTAGGTTAAAGCAAGCGAATAAGATAAGAAAGAAATTGGTAATAAGTGAAATTAATGACAAAAGTAATTAGTGATAGTAATACTGTACTAACAATTATTGATTAAATTTATACAAAGGATTTTCATAGTGCTTATTTGGGGATGTACTTAAATATGATAATATTCTTTTTATAGCAAATTCAACTACCAAACCAGAAGTGCGTTTTGTATAATAAAAAGCTTTTGTTTATTGAACGAATTTCCTTTTTTAATTCACCTCCCGGATCTGCATAATTTGAGCTGATTATATCAAGGACCAGCACTTAAATTGATGTGCGAGGCACACCTTTCATATAAATTGAGTTTGTGGGAAGCATATTTTTATTTAAATTTATAAATTCAGTTTATGCGAGGCATAATTTTCATATAATATGATGCGAAGCACAAATGCACAATATTGGCCGCCCGCCTATGACAATTATACAACAAATAAATTCTCTCATTTTTCACAAAAATGTTTTCTCGTGAAAATAATGATGACAAACTACAAGCCCTTTAATGATTTTTGAGGAGATTCAATCCCTGAAGTTGTAATGGGCATTATAGTTACACAAATAAGCAATAACCAGATAAGTAGGAGATAGGAATTACAATAATGAGTTCAATGATAACTGTATGTATACTTAGTGGGCCGAATTATTATTTTTTAGTTCGCTGCATGTCATGAATTTTTATTTATTCTTCACATGTTGGTATCTATTTAATTACTGTATATTCTTTTGCAATGAGGTTATCCAAAGCTATTTTATATATATAGAAACGATTTATATGAGATTCAGCAAATACAGTATTTTCGGATTTAACTGGATTTACGAGGATTACGAGATTTATGAGATAACTAGAGAAAGTATTTAGCTGTTTAAAGAGACACAAGCTGGATTATTCACAGCGATTTTTTTTCTTGATTATAGACCAAATTCAATTAAATCTCTCATACTTACGATGAACTTTGCATGAACGAGTTTCGTACAAAGAAGAGATGGGTTGCAGTGATCCTCTTGATAATTGCATGGATCTTTTCTCCAAGATTTATTAAAGTTTTCGGGATTTATCAATATTTTTAATATAATCACAATAATGATGGATTTTACCAATTTGAAAAAACTTGTTGCATTTATTTTTTTTTTATGAGTGCAATTTTAATTCAAGCTGTTGGGAATGAATACCTATTAAGTAACGATTTTTGGCTCTTTACTATAATGGCAATGATTGATCAACGTTTACAATTTCAGTGGTTCCTGGTATGCGTCCATACAGCGCCAATATCAGATATTTAGTTACAGCCACTCACTTCTCAGTTAATTAATAGATTGTTGACATTACCAGCGGTTTTATTTTGATGTCAATAATTTAAACCTCATGCTATACCATAAATTTGAACGAAACATTTTCCTTTGTGTCGAGATATAGGCACATCAAATTATTATTACTCCGGCTTCGAAATGTGGAATATGGTTTTAATAGTATTAATAGATTAATTCATATATCGTTTGTGGCTTAGCTTGACACTTTCCTAATATACACATTTACTGTATATTGGGCAAGACAGTGGAAAGATTTTCTTAAATTACTAAATGTTTCATCGTATTATTTGTATTTTTATAGTTTAAATTTATTTATAATTTGTAAAAGTGGTATTATATTATTATTATTATTACAATTATGATCTCAAATAATCCTTTCGGCCAAAATAGTCAAAATAATACTTCTTTCCATCACCTAGCGATATGTATTTTTTTCAATAATACATTAGTTGATCCAATATGATAAAAAAAATACTAGAAGCAAGTTAATGAGTTACTCTTCTTGTATATGTAACATATTTATAATATATATGATCCACCAAAATTGTACTAAAAATACGCAACTTAAAACGCATAAGATTTTAGTTAAAAAATACTTCATGTACGCAAATCAGAATCTCAATACTTCGTAGATCATAGCCATGATTTCAAAACCGAGAACCAACTTAGTACATATGCACGGACTTATTTTACCGAAATTTACCTATAAAATTGAAACTTCTTTGAATTAGAGAAAAAGTGGTAAAAATCATCCAAATTCAAATCGTTAAATATTGAGATTTGCTTTATACATGGCATGTATGTATTATTAGGTCATTTAAGTACATCACTACGTCTTTCATACAGTAATTGTAATATCTACATATTTCATTGCCATAAGGTTATACACATGAATTTAAAAACTTCTTTTTGGAAAATACAAACGACATTATATAGTCACTCCCTGAAGAGATATGTAAGTAATGTTAGTCAATATGAAAAATTTGATTTTTAACGGAAGTTCATCGAAAAAAAAAATACATTTCATATTGCCATATGATATAATTCCACATTTAGCATTCACGTTAAAAAATTCAGACCAATCAGCATTCAGAATTTGGATTTGCATTTAAAAAACAACTCGCAAAAAAAAAAAAAGAATATCGTAATAAATCAGTATAGAACCTCTTCAATTAAAAACAGAACCAATAAAAAATTGGTATGTTACAAAGATTTTACGATTCATTCCAGGATTAATTTTGTTGGTGAAACATTATCGAGTACAAAATATGATAGATCATGTTGCATAGTATCATTATTTTGTTTATACTAACAAATAAACTAGTTTGTTAATTAGGACTAGATAATGTGACACCTCTAAGAACGAAAGACAGCCAATACACATTTTGATTTCACGAATATAATGTAAACTTACGATTATTTTGTTTTACTATTTAGGATTTGTAAACAAATTATATGCAGATAAGTTTCTAATTTTAAAAATGAGTATATGGATGGAAGGATTAATCAAGAAATTCAGACATATCACAAAATTTATTAACCAACAAATATTTTGAACATCTCAACGACGTAAATCAATTGAGAAGGATAAACCAATACACTGTTAATATATAGACAAGTTAAAAAGGAATCATTATTGTTCCTTAATTGATATATTAATAATATTAATCGTAAAATTGTTTTTATTTATAATAAATATGATATGTAAAATAATAAAAATATTTTTTTGAAAAGAGAATTTTTTTTTTTTTTTTTGTTTTTGAATTTATTTCCCTAATTTTATATCGTAACGTACGAACTGAGATGGATACCTCCTATGAACATATGTGTGAGTAAGTATTGTTCTTCAAATTCTGCTATTGTATCATTATAAAAAATTTTGAAGTTTAACGACATAGTATTTTAAATCACCAGATGGAGATATGATATCATTGATTGTAAAAATGATGAAAAAACTTATTATCAAATACTTCTTATATTAAACACATGTTTAAATTGTATATTCATCCTGATATCAGCATCATTAATTTATTGGAAACTTAAACTTCGTTTAAATGTAAAGTTTTGGTCTAAAGAAGCGTGGCTTCCTATGAATTTATTCTTTTTATGGTTTATATTATATTATTTATGTAAGTATTTTTATACTGTATTCTTGATTTTATAAGTTTTCAATGTATTAAAATCTGATAAATAAACTTCTTTAAGTACGTTCTTTTGCTAGTCTTGTCGTATTATTAGGATTATTCACTGATAAAATATTCATAGTTATTATGATATATGATCTTTCATGGAGTCCGGGTATAATTGCAATTTTATTATACATTAAGGGAATGTTCCATCTCATGCCGCGTTTAAAATTTGATCAATTTACAAATAATAGTTCAAATAACAAAAAACCCACGAAAAAAATTTGGATTCCAGAAGATAAAAGTGTAAACCTTACTTTTTGGTCTGTTTCAATATTTACCGTTTTTATCATGTTGATTTTTTCATTATTAAAAAGTTATTTTTATAATCAGGAGAAAAAATCATATCCAATTTTAGAAGTTTCATTATTAGTTAGTAGTTTATTTATTAGTATTTTATTTTTATATTATGGAGTAATTTTAATTACTTTAACGAAAAATTCTCTTATATTATCTGAAGAAGACAATTTCGAAAATGATAGAAATCATCTTTCTTTTGTATTTCAACAAAATAAATTAAAGCTTAAGAAATATCTTCGAAAGGTAATTTGATTTTTCTTCTTCATTTATTATTATTATTATTATTATTAACGTAATGAATATTTTTTTTTTTTTAGATGATGTTATTTAATTTTTTTTGCGGAATCAATTTTTTATTAATTGCAATATCTATTGTATTTTTCTTATTTCCTGATAAAACTCGTACAATGTTCACTTTGAATTTAATACTTTGTATTTTAACTTATGTAATATTTCCAACTTTTACGATCGTTTTACATATTGTTATGATATTATTGTGAGTATAAAATATTATAAATATTATGATAAAATATTTATATTAAAAAAAAAATGCTTTAACTTAATTACTGTATGTTTCATTCATATAGAGAAATTACAAAACGACATAGTAATAATTCGACTGTTACAGGTATTTAAATTCTTATTTTAATAATTAATCAACAAAAGATTTTTAATTATTATTATTTTTTAGTTCACGTGGAAACGACACAGCAAAGCAAGCCAATTCTAACGAATGATCAATAAAATAATTGCAAAACTTCAATATATATCATCGTAAATCCCTTTCCTTTTTTTTTTTAATAACAACTTGTATTAATAATTATTATAGCAATTTATTTTTTTAGAATATTTATAATGTATTCTCATTAGCTTTTAATAGCCTAATAGAAAAATTCATTTACATACGCTCCATCCCTCTGTTTTTGAATTTATAACCTCTTCCTGTATAGCATAAAACCGAAAATTCATTTTTTTTTTTTACTATTCTCTTCAAATCATTCGTCTGATCGCAAAGATCCATGACGGTATATACGTTATATGAATATATTTTGCATATTATTTATTTAGAAAAATAATTTTATTCATTTTCGTTAATGTGGGATTTATCAAGTCACAGTTGACAATAATTTGACTGCGTTACGTTATTTATATAGAATATTATTTTAATAAATTATTTATTAATCAGCTACTTTATTATATCTTTATCGTTCGCCTTTTATAACAAACTGATTATAATGATCCTAGTGATCCTAGAAATTACTCATACATAACAAGTATACGCGAATTCCGATTTTATTGGATGACGATCGCAGTATGCAGTATTGAATAATCGATCAAAAGTTTGGCTTGAGATTATTGCACGGATTAAACTGATGTTCTCTTGTTGATAGGTAGCATCTTGTTATGAGCCGAGTTGATCTGATTTTTCGTAATGCGGTCATATTAACGTTCCAAAATCAACTCTTAGACACACTGCAAATCATATAAAAAGGTGATACCTTAGTTAGTAAGCCCTTTAAACGAAGCTACAGACTAGAACATATGAATCGAAAAAAAATAATAATCATCTTATTATATATACCAAATCTTATCAGTTTAGGTTAAAGGTCTACACCCCCACCGGATGTTCGATAATCACCTCATCACCTCATTTCACAAAATCACGTGTCAGTTCTAATTTCGACGTAGAAAATCATGACTGTTTGTAATTTAACAACAAAATTATTCTCGTTTCACTCAAACAGAATCCATAAATATGTTTAACATATTCACACCTGCTTCTACTACTTCTTCCGCTTCTTTAAACACTGCAAATGGAAATGACTCTCCAATGTTAACTGAAGAGATTAAAAAATATAACACGAACGATCTTGTCGACTTATTAAAAGAAAACTTGAAACTTGACGAATATTATTCGCGATAAAAAAGTCACCAGTCGCGTTTTTTTAAGTTGACCGAAAGCAAGTTAGAAAAATGGGGAATCCCAAGTGGTTCAGCCTTAGCCATTGTAGACTTGATTAGTGAACTCAAAAGATATTGAGGGTAAGCACCTTCCAAACATATTCTGCGAACGTTGATAGCGACTTATACCATTTGCTTCCATTATATAGAGTCTCCTAGTAAACGGATTAAAGTTGAGGATGCCGAGAATATTAAAGTTTAGTCCCGTTTCTTTTTGATCATGTTTTTGGGCATTATACAATACCCTACGTCTGTATGGACCTGTCCGTTTGTGTGGACCCCTGCAGCCGATGTTTGGAAAGAGGGCCTTGCACGCCTACTAGGAATTACGTTGTAAACCTTCTAGTAAATTCGTGTGACATGCTCTTTCCGTGCCAATGCCATTTTTTTGTTCTCTTATGTTTTAAATCAAGAATATGTTTAATTAGAATTAAGCAGTGATTCGTTACCTTATTTTTTCATCATATTAACAATTATTCTGACTTTCTATAGATGAGTATTCCAGACGGACTTTCTTAATACTTTTATAGAGCGAATTTTGATAATTGGGCTTTCATTGATTGTCAGCAAAGGTGTGTGAACGTCTAAGATCAGAAGACCTTGATGAAATTATTAATCAATATAAAGTCCAACTTCGTTCGATAAGCGCAAGTCCATGGGCGCTCCAAAGAGTAAGGAACAAATCTACCAAAAGCGCCGAGGCTACATTCAAGCGTAAAGACATCGCCTCACAGATTATTGGTCTTGTTTACGAGATTATGGGTGTCATTTGTATCAGCCTATTTAATGAATTAGCTTTTATGAACGATAAGCACATTATATATATAAATTGAAAGTTTGGAACATACCCGTATATCTAATCTTTCGAAAAACGAATGCGAAAGGGTTTTTCTACGGTGATACTGGGGTAGTTTTTATTCGATATACTGCGCACTGTATCTCAGCATGTCATGTGACGATAATGTGATAGAAATAATACTGCGCTGATTGGCACATGACAATGATCACGATTTCTCGGCGAATATCAAATGTGCGGAAAGAATCAAGAAAGGTAATACCGATTTACCTTTGAGCATCAATAGAACCGGGAAAATGATTAGCATTGTGATGGCGATTTTCTAGAGTCAAGTCAAGAAATCAAACAAACTAACTTCGCTATTACTTTGCGGAATATACTCATTTGATTGATTGTTGATATTGTTGATGTTAATAGTGGTAAGTTTGAATATTTCTTTTGATCCTTTTTTGCTTTACTTACACAAGGCGGATAAAAGGATTCACTAAATTAGTCCTCACCTTTTATAAGATTTGTAGTGCGTTTAAGGATCAATTTTTAGAATAAATCTTTGGGGGAAATTACGTTTTTATGATTTATCACGAAAATCAGATCAACAGATACTTCTTAAAATCATAATAGACACTGTGATCGTGTCCCTGGATCAACAAAGGGATATTCTATTATTAATACATGCAAAAAGCTGACCTGTTCCCGTGATACATGGCGATTGATACGCACATTTATTAAAGATCCATCAAATCGAAAAAATATATTAGCATTTTGGTATACACGTTTCACACAATGGAATTATTCAAATATTTGCAAATGTAAAGCCTCGCTTTATTAAAAATAAGACAAATCGGAATCGTTTGTTTTAGCAACCCTCTTTGACATGCTACAATCGCGTTATTTCTTGCGACTAGATCAATAACTACATAAAACGCACGGTTACATGATAGAATATTTCTATTTATGCTAAGGAGTATCAGCCCCCGCATCACTACCATCTTCATCGCCACAAGTTCTCAAACCCTTCATTAAGGGCTTTAAATCGTTTGTAATTAACTAACTTTATTGCCTTCGTCATAGTCATAAGTCATCGACATCAGATCCGGTATTAGAAGGTGGCTTTTTTAGCATTCCTTTCACGATTTAGCCTTCTGGTGTGAACACTATGTTCTAAAGGGTTTCTTTGATGCAAAAGGTTGATTGTATACATCATATCAATTTGGGATATCTAAATGCAACATGTTACTACATTAGCATGATAATTTATAAATTATCGTTCACACCTGGAATTATGAAACGCTTACATTGGACTACAAGATTAGTTTTATTTGAATCCGGATTACTAAAATGCACTCTGATCTTCCTTCGTTTCGTTCTGGATAATTACTGATTAAAATTAAAAAAAGTGACATATTATATAATTATAGATTTATTATAAAGTTAACTGCTTATTGGATTTAATAACCAATTAAATTTTAATATTTATAAATTATGTGATTTTATTAAGTGTTTTAATAACATAATTTTTTAGGTTTTATTCAGTATCTGAAAATTTTCTAGAGTCCTGATAGAATTTTGCTTTAATAGTTAAATGAAAAGTAAGATTTAATGATTTTTTTTGGCAATTTATTATTTTTTCTTTATTTTATTTTTTTTTTACTTTTTTTTTCTTTTATGTTATTTTATTTTTTATTTTTTATTTTATTTTATTTATATCATTTTGTTTATTATTATTTTTTCCATTTTTTTTTTATAATTTTTTTATTATTTAATTTATTTGTTATTAAAATATACATTTCTTTAGTTTTTAATTAATAATTCTTAAAATATTTATAAATTAAATTTTTATTGTTAAAAATCTATAACTAATTGTAAATAAATAGAAATAAAAAAAATTGATTTTTAATTATTTATTAAGTTTTTTTTAAAAAAAATTTACCCTCAATATAAGTGATGTTTTTTTATTGATTAGATAATAGAATTGTATTCAAATTATTATAATAATAGGGTATTTCTAAATGTTTCTAGTTAATATCTAAAATAGCATAAAAAATTTTTTTATTTATTTATTCTAATTTTAAAACTAAAATAAAAAGCAATTAAATTACTTGTTTTAAATAACTCTTTCTAATTTCTTTAAAATTAAGTTAAAATAATAAATTTATTGATACTACTTTCTTTCTAAAATAATAAACATCAAAGAAAATATAAAAAAAAATATTTAAAACAATCCAAGGCTAAGAAACTAAAGTCATAAGAAAAGAAAGAAATAACTAAAATTTTATATTATAATATTTATAAATCATATGATTTATAAATATTATAATTTGATTAATTGTTAAGTTTAACAAGAAAAAAAAAGATAAAATGGTAAACTTGTAATAAACTATTATATATGTATGTATATCCAAGTATTTCTTCAGAACTAGAATTATAATACACTGGCCTACAAAAAGTATTCAGATTTTCATCATATGATTTTACGTCCCTATGTTATGATCAGTGATTTCTTCCTATCGCATATATAAATAAAGGAGATAACAAAATATTTATTTTTCACTCTTCTTCTAGTTTTAAATGCGTAGAAACAAAGTTTTAAAGTCTCACCAGGAACAAATTATTGGCGTATATCTTAGTGGTATCAGACAAAGAGTTATTTCTACTCAGTTTGGTATTCTGACCAGTACTGTAAATGATAATATAAAAAAGTATAAAGAAACAGGTTCTACAGAACCTAAGAAATGTTCTAGAAGACTAAAAGTTCTCACTGAACGTGATATTTGAGCTTTAAAATGTATTATTTGAACTGACCAGTTTTCTCATCTAGGTGATATGACAAATAAGCTAAATACCAGTCTTGACACAACTTTGCACCATAATACAGTCAGAAGTTACTTTCATGGTAAAGGTCTTAGAAGTTATACTGCCTGAAAAAAACCTCATTTAACCACAAAACATTGAACTGACCGTTTGAGATAATGCAAAGAAAAAAAAAATTGGATAGAGGAGTGGAAACAAGTGGTATGGTCAGATGAGTCAAGATTTGCTCTTTTTCAATCAGATGGTTGAACAAAAGTATAAAGAAATCCCAGAGAAACATATAATAAAAATTGTATTCAACCTACAGTTAAGTTTGGGAGAGGATCAGCAATGTTTTGGGGGTATTTTGGTTGGTATGGAGTTGGTCCTTTGGTTGTGATGAAGGGAAATATGGATTCTGATGAATATGTTAATATTCTGGCTAACCATTTTATACCATGGGTTGACAATTACCCTAACTCCATTTTTCAACAAGATGGAATATCTTGTTATACTTCAATTTACAGTGTTTAGTGAATGAGAACATATAGTATTCTGATTTTAAACTGGATAGCACAGAGCTCTGATCTAAATCTAATCAAAAATCTGTAGAACTATTTGGATTATCAGGTTCATAAAAGAAAGCCTTTGCCTAAGTCTAAACAGGAGTTAATTGGGGCAGTACAAGAGGAATGGTGAAAAATCACTATTGAAACATGCCATAGCCTAATTTTAAGTATGCCTAATTGGGTTAAAGCAGTAATTAAAGCCAAAGGTGGCCATACTAAATATTAATTTTTTAGCTATAATATTTTTCATATAATAACTTTATATTTTATATTTTAATATAATAAAACTTATTTATCAATTAATAAGTACAAAAAAATTTTTATATGTACAAAAATTATAAATTTTACATATAAATTTTATAAATAAAAAAAAATCTGAATACTTTTTGTAGGCCAGTGTAATACTGGCTACTTTCTAAAAAAAAAAATATACTGACTAGTACTATCTAAAAAATAACTGATTTTAAAATTTTTAAATTTAGCTGAATTTGCTCTTTCTCTATTAGTTGTTATAGATGTATCTGGAATACTTGTAAAATAGTATCTGACTAACTAAGTTAAAAAAAGAGTAATGTCAGCCATCATGAAAAATGCATTATATGATTTAGATGTCAATATTATAAAAATTTTTACATCTCTACAATTATCTCTCATATATTAAAGTAAAAGTAACTAATAAAATATTGTGAACATTATCCAAATCCATCGGTGATACGTCACACATAATGAGATAAGCCATGGGTATCTAATAAAAACTTCATCTCTAAGGCATCGATAAATTTATGGAATAACAAGTATGTACAAAATTATGGATGTGTAACTGTTTGGTATCAGAGATAAACGAAATGTTTTATTTTATCTTTTGTATACCATACGTTATTTACTTTAAAATTAAAAATTTTTCTTACCTTAAAATTTTAAAATTTTATTATGACTACTATAAGACAAGAATTTGTTTTTGCTGCAATTCAAAGAGTTGATGCATTAACAGATTTTTACATTCGCAATAACGTAATAAAATGATATGAGTTTATAAAACAAACAATTCTTGATGATGAATCACTTACAGTAGATGAAAAGCAAAAGCAATAAAATTTATAACAAAAGATTAAAATTTTAAGTAAGGCTGGGCAAAAAAAAAATTTAGATTCTCATGACCCGGCCAGGTCGGTTATTTGAAAAATGGAAATTTTTTTTTATAGTAAAAAACTTTTATCACGTGATTATAGTTTTTGGGCAATATGCGTAAAAAAATTTCACATGTGAAAAAATTTTACATACAGTATATAAAAAAAAATGCCGGCCGGCCGGGTCATTTTTAAAATTTTTTTGTCACGAGAATCTAAAATTTTTTTTTGCCCGGCCTAATAAAGGAACAAAAAGATTATGCGAGAATTGTTCTTTGGAATGTTTGGCTACATTATATTGTGAACATTGCGTCCCGAGCTTATTTAAAAAATAATTTTTCAAATTGGACATCTGGAAATAATAATGTTGATTATTTAATACAAAAATATCAAATGGAATCATTTCGCCCAAATAACATAATTGAATGGATACCATACAATAATTTACAAAATATTAAATATAGGGCCCAGAGGTGGATGCTCAGAAATTTATTCAGCAAATTGGATCGATGGAAAATACATTAAATGGAACTCCAAAAAACAACAATTAAAAAGAACAGGAACATTTGAAGTAATACTTAAAAAATTGGAAAATATTGAAAATGCTAATAGAAGCTGGTTTGAAGAGGTAATAACTTTAATAAAAATCTAATTTATAAATTTAAATGTGTAATACATTGTTTTTAAAATTTTTTTATAGGCAAAATCACATTTAACATTAAGTAACAAATATGGAGAATTTGTCAGATGTTATGGTTTAACTCAAGATCCAATAAATAAAGTTTATATTGTAATGCGTTTAATGGATATAGATTTAAGAAAATATTTAGAGTATCAACGTACATGGAAAGAAAAAATAAATGTAGCTTATGGTATAATTTATGCACTTTATGGAATTCATTATGATGGAGCTGTTCATCGAGATTTGCATTCTGGAAATATTTTATGTTCACAATATAATGATTTTTGGTATATACTGTAGGTGATTTTGGATTTTGTGGACCTGCTGATAAACCATTAAAAAGTATATATGGAAATCTTCCTTATATAGCACCCGAGGTCATATTTGGAAAAGAATAAACTTTTGCATCTGATATTTATAGTTTTGGTATACTTATGTGGGAAATTTCATCAGGACCTTTTAATACTTACGAACATAATTATGATCTTGCAATGAAAATAGTTAATGGTATGAGACCAAAAATTGGATCAGGAGTTCCATCAAAATATAAAGAAATAATGAAACAATGCTGGGCCAATCCATCAAAAAGACCTGATGCGGCTACTCTTTTCGATGAAATTCAAAAAATGCGGGAAGATTCATACAATAATGATAATACAAATGAATTTAATACTTTAGAATATAATTCTTCTCAAATTTCTCAAGCCAATTCAAGTTCAAGTTCTAATCTACATTCATTATCAACTAGTAAACTTTATCAATTCGGAAATTTACCAGAACCAAGAAATGCGACTGAGGGTAAGTTATGAATACAGGATAGCTTATTTGCTGTAAAATAAATATTAATTCTTTATTATTAATACCGATTTAAATAAATAGAAGAACAAGAAGGTAAATTACAGTATAATTACTGTTTATACCTTTTCTAATTAACTTATTTTTAATAGCATTTCATAGCAAACCTTATGATTTTAATATACCCGATAATAGTAAGTATATAATATAAATGGTATATAATATGTTCATATTCTTAAAAAAAAGGTACGTTATTTATACTAATATTCTAAATTAGTCGATAGTTTGTTGTCAAGCGATCAAGATGAACTTGGATTTTCTGTAGATATTAAGGAGATAAAAGTAACGAAACTGAAGATAAAAATAATGAAATTAAAGATAATAGTAATTAAAATTGGATAAATAAATCTTGTGATGTTACTTAGCAGATTGTTAGTAAATTTTTTTAATTTCTTTCATATTTTTTATTTATGGAATAATTTATGTTTGTGAAAATTTTGTGTTATTATATTTTCAATTTTTTTTATTTATGATAATTATAGCATTTAATACAGAATCTCAAGCTATAGTCGGGATCAGCAAAAATTTGAAATCATATGAAAGCGCGATTATTATGCGAAACATTTTTTCTTCAATCCTAAAATTTCATTTATTTCCGATAAATTTAATTTTGATGAATTAAAAAATTTCGTCAAATATAATTAGAAAATGTCAAAAAATCACCGCGCGGTGATCATCACCGCACCAGCATTAGCGAATATTAGTGGGCGGAGTTTCATGACATTTTTAATTCTACCCGAAATTATACTCTAATTCTGGTAAGGTGACAATCACCAGCGGTGATATTTAGCAACACTCAATTAATCTCATTTCATATAAAATAATAACTTTAATAAAATTAAACTGTGTATAAAAAAATTTGAATTATTGGTAAAACAAACACTATTATTCTCTTAATGTGATAGCAGTATTAATAGCCGAACAAGTAGCATCAAAAAATTTTTCTACTAATCCCTCCGTGTCTGGAGTGCTCCTGAAATCAAACACATTAAACTCTCCAATTATGTTTTTAAATTCACTAATCATCGTTTTGGTTAATTCCGTAATCTCCCCGAAAAAGTAAGAAATTTTTGCCGACTGCATTTCTCCTAGTACACCTTCTGCAGTTAGACCATTTGGGTCTCCATCCGGATAACTATCATCCGTATAAGTAAAACGACGGCCATGTGGCGGACAGTCACCGATGTGTAAAAGGACGCGGATATCATTTCTCCATGTCATTCTAGATACGGCTGCGTCAAGACCGCCTAAGACATCTTCTGGAGTATCTCCACCGCCTGTAGCAGAAACGCTCGATAAGCTACTTTTGAAATTTTCGGGAGAATTGGTGAAGTCAAAAATCTGCAAGCGATTTGAGCCATCACAATGATCACGGTAACCACAGAAACCGATTCGAATTCTAATTGCTGGTTCCATATTTGCCATGTAATCTACCACTATTTTGATAGACTTCTTGACACCTTCAATGTAGTTTCCCATAGAACCAGTGCAGTCCATAACGAAGCAAAGGTCAACTTCCATTTGAGCGTTTGATGTACAATATAATTTTCTTCGAAATATTATAAATATTTGATCTATTAAACCATAACAATGGAAATACGTCTTTAAGTTAATAAAACTTTAACGAGCGAAATTCAGTAAAAATAATCAATTAAAACAGAAATTAAAAACCTATTGAAATATTACTTCTTGAAAGCTGTACAAAACAATAGATATCAAAGAAAGTGCGTTTATATAACATGCACATAACGAAATTTTTTTTTTTTGTACACCATTCTTTTTTTATGATTGATGAAATTGGATAAGGCTATATTTAAAATGGAATAAAAGGAGAGTAAAAGTGGTTTTGAAATAATGAAACAAAACCTGTTAATTCAGGATCATTTTCACACATTTTCACACGGTATATGAATTATGACGCACGTATGTATGAATGACAAAAATCAAAAAAAAAATCAAACCTGTTATTTGACCTGTTGAATATGTGATAAAATTTTAATCATCACATTACTTTATAAATGAGTGAATGATTATTTTTTTTTTTTTAAAAAAAAAGAAAATTTTCATAAAAAATAAAAGTTGAAAATTTATAATTAATTAGACGAATATTTTTCGTTAAAAATGAGTTGCTGTCGAGGTGGAAAACATAAGGAAAAAATCAACGAGCATCATTCTCAATCAGATTATAGCAAATTTTACAAACAAGAATTAACAGAAAGTCAAAATGAACTAAATGAAACAAAAATAAAATTTAATAAAATGAAACATGAGCTAGAAGAAAAAGTTAAAGAATACGAGAGACAATTGAAAGAAGAAAGGCGAAAAGCCCAATTACGTGATAATGAATTACCTAAAGAAAAACAAAAGTTTCATAATTCTAAGAGAGATTATGAGAGACAATCGGAAGAAGATAGGCAAAAACTCATCTCACGAATAAAAGCATTAGAAGCAAAAGTCCAAAATCTTGAAGGTGAATTGTCTAAGGAAAGACGAAATATTCAAAGCTCAAAAGGAACAATTAAGAGAGAATACGAAAAACAATTGGATGAAGAAAAGCGAAAATTCATCTTACGAATAAAAACATTAGAAGCAAAAGTCCAAAATCTTGAAGGTGAATTGTCTAAGGAGAAACGAAATATTCAAAGCTCAAAAGGAACAATTAAGAGAGAATACGAAAGACAACTGGAAGAAGAAAGGCGAAAATTCGTAGAAACAGAAAAATGGTATCAACAAAATTTCAATCAGCTAAAGGAACGTTATGATGAGTTACAATTAGCAAAAAAAAATATGGAAACAAATATGGAAAGTAATATCATTAATTTAGATCAACAATTAAGAGATCGAGAAAAAAATTTCAAACTACAATTTAAGCAAGCGAACGAAAAATATAAGAAAAATATTAGCGATATAAGACAAAAATTAGATGAGAAGGGAAATGGTTTGCATGAATTAGAAGAAATAAATTTAAAACTGAAAGAAGAAGCATCTAAATATCAATCGGCGCTTGGTGTTGCAACAAATATTCGTCTTGGCGATGGTGATCAAAATCATTCGGTTAAATTAAAACAAGATATCTTAAAATTGCAAGCCACATTGGAAAATTACGTAACTCATTTGAAACCTGATATGAAAATTAATATTAAAAAAGTACAAGAACTTGCGCGAGAATATGGTTGTTTAAATGAAATTACTGCAAAAAATCCAAATAAGCTTTTCATTAAAGCTGTTTTACAACGTAAGGTGTTAGACTTAGTATGCGAGTTTTCTAATGAAATTGTTAAATTCCGAGATGGAAACTATAAACTCGAATCTGATATCGATTCAAAAGCAAAAGAATTATTGAATCTAATCAAGATATTCTCAACAACTCGTGCAGGAACTGATGGGGTCATTGATGCTTCGACAGTAAAAATACGTCAACAAGTTTATGGAATCCTTGGTAATCGTGGATTTAACAATATCATTGATAATAATGGAAATATGCGTACGCATGATTATATCGTTTATACTAGCAACAAACTTAATAATATAATGAATCAATATCGTGAAATCAACGATATTAATAGAAAAAAACAAGTTGATGCAATGGCGCCAAAACTTATTCAAGATATTTTTAAATTATTTTGGTTTCGCACAAATGTTCAAGAACCAAAAATAGAAATCGATTATTTTTTAAGTAACTGTATAATTAATCCAAACATGATGAAAGGAACGTGGAATGATGATGATGAAATCAATAAATTACGTGTAGACATATGCTACTTTCCTCTGATTGGACTAGATTTTGATTCTTCAGACGTAAGAATATATACACCTGCAAGAGTATTTCCGCGAGAGATCTGTACTTCAAATGAGGCCAGTGAATAAGCATACGAGCAATATTGTTACTAGAGATGATACCATTTTTGCGCAAAAAGTAAATTTTATTTTTTATGTAATGAATAAAATATAGTACGGTATATACGTATGTAAAATGAAATAAAATTCAAATAACATATGAAAATGAAATCAAGATAATAATGTTTATTTGTATCGATTCACAACTTTATTTATTGCTAAACTGAATGCTAATCTAAAAAGTCGTAAATCTATTTCAAATATTCGAAAATTTACACAACAGTAAATACTTTGTCAATTTTAACTGTTTTTTTATTTGCTCTTCTGACAAAATAAAAGCGAAGTTTAGGATCTCCAGGTTTTAAGCAAATTTTACTATAGTGATCTTCGTGATGCATCAATTCTCTTTTGTGAGTACTCTTACAATATCATTGAAATCTCCGATTAATAACATTGTAGGTAATATATTTTTTCTTTTACGACCGGATCAAACATCTCATATCACGTATTGTATATAAGATCCATAAATTGGAATTTAACGTTTTGATAAAAATTCTTCAACCATATATTTATTGTCAATAATGATCATCGAGTTTTTCCTTAAATAATCAAGCAGAACTTTCGCAATAATCACCAACACTTTTTCGTCAATTGATTATATCACATATTCATACATCATTGAACCTTCATTCAAAAATTAAAAGAGAAACTCATTTAAAGGGCTAAAAGGATTAAAATGATTAAAAATCGTACAATCCATGATAAGAACCATAGTTGACAGGAATAAACTTGTTTTAATACAAGTAATTATTTAATTAATTGCCACTTCGGATTTGGCAATCGTATATAGAAATAATAACAGAATATTTTAAGTTAGTCACAATCATAAAATTTTACCAATAATGGTTTATAAAACAATTCATTGATATGGTTGATAATACGTAAATTTACGCTAAAATTTTCTCATTTTTTATTTATACAATAACAAATAGTAAAGCTAATAAAGTGATGATTTTATATTAGCTTATCAATGGAACTAAAATTTTTATTTTGTTAATTATGTATTGTCTATGAGTAAGTTTCTATTGTTAACATTGGTGCAAAAAAATGTGGCAAAAAAAAATTCACACTTACGTTATCTTATTCCGTAAGAATGTTTACTATTTAACAATATTTTTTAATTGCCTGATAAATGACTCGGTCTGCGGCTGAACATCTTTAAAGACACTAATAATGGGTCCTAGTTCCTACACAAGAGTAATATCATGGGAATTATAGATCTTTGTGACCTTTGTCTAACCCAATTGAATTGTTTAAATTACATTTCTTAGGAAGTAAGCCAGATGCGTCAAAAGATGAATTAGGTGAAGATATTTAAAAAGGAATAAATAGTCCCTTGTATGATGTAATGTGATTGTAATTACGGTAAAAAAGGTACTTTTTTTTTAAAAAAAAAAATTAGTTAACGAAAAATTATTAAGTAATTTGATTCTTATTTTTCTTTTAAACGTTCCTACTGAATTCGATAATAATGAGATTACGATAATAATGAGTGAGTGCAAATTTGATCGAAAGAGAAAATATTAAGAATTTAAGGACGTTAGTAACCAGTCAAATCGACCTATTTTACTTCGGGTCAGAATCAAATTGTTCGATAATAATAATGCTCACAATACTTAATTTAAAGCTGAAGCTGGAGAGATTATTGATTGAATTCGACAAGTTAATATGATTTTTATATTGCAATTCATATGTAATCAAAAAATTTTTTTTTATTTTCATGTAATGGTGGCACAGTAGCTCAAAAAACGCGAGAATTATTAGACAACGACAAATTAATAAGTGAAATAACTCAACGAGTGGGTTTATTGAATTTATTTGTGGTAAAATAGGAAGTTATGCTTGTTAATCGACTACATAAATTTTCTATTTACAGAACAAGAGACGTAACGTCGTAAACGCACGTGAGTATGCAAACAAATTTATATCATGTGAGAAATTTTCCGGTTTTTTTTGTCACACCGTAAAAATGAATATTATTTTTTTTTGAAAAAAAATTAAATTTATAATCAGTCTAGTTTTCATTAAAAATGAATTTTTACCGAAACAAACATCAAAAAATAAAACATAACGTTCGAAATAATCAAGCTGAAGATGACGAATATCCTTCTCAATCAAGTTTGAATGATTATAGCGAAGTTTACAAACAAGAACTAACAAAATGTGAAAAAGAACTATCTGAAATAACAGTAAAATTTAATAAAATGAAAGAAAACAATTATGAGTTAGAAGTAAAGGTTCAAAAACTTGAAGATGATTTGTTGCGGGAAATAAAAAAAAATAATTTTATAATTGAAAAAAATCAGAAAGAAAAACAAGAACTCGACTCAAAATTAAAAATTTTAGAAGAAAATTATCAACGAGATATAAATCAATTAAATGGTCGTTATAATGAGTTAGAATTGTCAAAAAAAAATACGGAAAGATATATGGAAAATTGTATCGAAAATTTAGAACAGCAATTAAGAGATCAAAGAATAAAATTTCAGCAAGAATTTAAGCAAGCACATGAAAAATATAAGAAGAATATTAACTATATAAGACAAAAGTTAGATGAGAAAGGAAATGGATCGCGCGATTTAGAAGACGAAAATACCAGACTTAAAGAAGAGGCATCTAAATATCAATCAGCACTTGGTGTTGCAACAAATATTTTCCTTAGTGATGACGATCTAAATCATTCGGTTAAATTAAAAAATGATATCTTAAAATTGCAGAACACATTGGACAGTTACGTAACTCATTTGAAACCTAATATGAATATTAATATTAAAAAAGTACAAGAACTTGCACAAGAATATGGTTGTTTAAGTGAAATTACTTCAAACAATCCAAATAGGATAAATAAGATCTTTATTAAAGCTATTTTACAACGTAAGGTATTAGATTTAGTATGCGAGTTTTCTCATGAGTTTTTTAAATTCCAATGTGGAAACTCTAAACTTGAATCAGATGTCGAATCAAAAGCAACAGAATTATTAGAATTAATCAAGTTATTCTTAACAACTCGTGCCGGTACTGATGAGGTTACTGGTGCATCAATAATAAAAATACGTCAACAAGTTTATGGAATCCTTGGTAATCGTGGATTTAACAATATAATCGATAATGATGGAAATATGCGAATGCATGACTTTATAGCTCATGTTAGCAACGAACTCAATAAAATGATGAATAATTATCGTAACATCAATGATCTTAATAGAAAAGAACAAGTTGATGCAATGGCACCAAAACTCATTCAAGATATTTTTAAATTGTTGTGGTTTTGCATAAATGTTCAAGAACCAAAATTAGAATGTGAATTTTTTGAAAATGATATGATTAATCCAAATTTGATGAAAGGAGCATGGAATGATGATGAAATCGATAAATTACGCGTAGATATATGCTACTTTCCTCTCATTGGAACTAAGTTGAAATCTTCAGATGCAAAAATATATACACTTGCAAAAGTATTTCCGCGATATATTAGTGCTTCAAGTGAGATCAATGAAAAAGTATATGAATAATATTATTACTAGATGATAATGTTTTTACACAAATGACACGTAATGAATAAATTTATATGTACAGTATATAAATAAATAAAAGAAAATGTATCCAAAACCGAAATTTGAACAATTGTAAGTCTGCTAACTTCAAATAGCATATATTAAATCTAAAAGATATTAAATCTAAAAGAAAAAAGAAAAAAAGGGTTTAAATATAATGTTGTTTATCTGCATCTATTTCAAAGACCGAATTTTGTATTATTGCATACCGTCACTGTAACGAAATTTTACTTCGTAGATTGCTGCGTCACGAATAACAGCCGTCATCCGTAATGTGATTCAAAAAATTCATTTAGTTCTCTTTGTAAGTATTCTGATTATCGGAACTTCCGACTGATAACTTTGTAGGACATTTACTGTGGGACCTCATGACAGAACACAAGTCAGTCGAGTCGTTTTTCAACGACCGAGTCAAACATTGGTTTGATTGTCTCGTAATCAAAATATCTCTTCCATTCTTCCTCGCTTACATATAGAATTATAACCATTTCGTGGTTAACGTTTGTCATAAATTGGGATTTAACGTTTTGGTAAAATTCATAAACCATATACAGCATTTCATTTGCTGTAAATGAAATATTTTAATCTCGATCACTTTAACGATAAAATATTTTTTAGGTTTCGATATTGATCTTTATTACTGTATTGATATGAGTTAAAGCCCAAATTGTGATCTTTTTTATTTATACAATACAAAAAAAAATAAAAATTATTCTTAAATATATAATATATATTATAATATCTGTAAGGTGTGAAATTTGATCCTTCAGAAGAAATTGTGGAGAGTCGTGTATTGAAATGGAATAATGGCACCACATTCTATTATCTTTGAATTAATTTATTTTAAAAGAAATATATCATTTGTATTTTTCTTTTAAGATACCTGTGTAGTAAGGAATGTCCACTATCGTAAAAACTTCCAGATGAATACGTAAAAGTTTTGGTGAGCATAGTCATGGTGAATCAGTAAAATTAATCTATAAAGTAATTAAGCATTTTAAATCAACATTGATACTATGTACCGTATACATCTGAAAATAAGCTACCCCTGAAAATAAGCAACATGGGCGGAATTATGGCATTTTTTTGGCCTGCATTACTAAATCTTGGCCTGCATTACGTGCAAAAATTGTTGCTTATTTTCGGATGAATACGGTATGTAGCAAAATCTTTTGGATGCAAATTTATTGGAGTTTCTGCAGTAAAGTCACTTCGAAAATATCAATTGGAATTACCTGAATCAGATTATTCGGATAGTATAGTTATGAATATTACTACTATCTTACAGTACTTACTTCTATAAGAATATTTACTGGTCATGAATGTAATTAGAACAAAGTTATTAGATATTTTAATCAACATTAGTAATAATATTCTAAAACTTATCTTTCAATCTCATTTTCTTCTGCCGGTTCCTTTGCACGAGATAAGCCTAACTTTGTACCATTACTGTAAGAATATAAATTCTTTTAATTATATTATTCCTTATATTTCTCTTAAGAATTATAAATTTATAGATATGTCAGCAGTAACGCCGTATAAATCGCAAATGATGCAAAATGGTCAGAGATCTTGGTATTAAAATTTATGCTTATAAATGTAATTACTTTTAGGCGACTACAATTATGTCCTAGCCGGACCGACAACTAAGATGAATTCCAATATTTTGAATGTAGTGATATCGCAATTTGCGTGTCTACTGCGCAAATAAGATATTAAATGATCATTGGTGGAAGAATCTTGGGATTATTATTAAACTTTTAATAATTGCTATATAGTCATAATGATTATAAATTATTTTTGTTTCTTGCAAATTTTCAGAGTTATTTTTTGAGCAATTGAAGGTAAGTTATAAATATAAAACAATTTATCTGTATAAAAATAAAATAGACTATTTAATAATGTTCATTTCTTTATTAATTATATCGATTTCAATAAACAGAAGAACAAGAAGGCAAATAATAATTACAGTATGACAATTACTTTTAATATAATAACTTTTTAATAATTAATATAATTCTTAATAGCATTTCCTCATGATGTCGACATACCCCGATAATAGTAAGTTCGTTTTAAAAATGGTAATATAATATAGTCATATTCTTTAAATAGGTTTATTCTAAATTTTAATTAGTCGAAAATGAATTTAATGAGAATTTACCAAACGGTCAAGACGAACCAAGGAGATAAAAGCAACGAAATTGAAAATAAAATTAACGAAATTGCAGATAATAGTAATAAATTAAAGATAAAGGTAACCGATTTAAAATGATTATGATTTTTACTCCGTCATATTCTTTTTTTTTATAATTAATTTATTTCATAGAGAATAATTTTGAATTAAAGTGTTTGCTGAATCTGGGCATATTTATTCAATACATGAGAGAATTTTCATTTTTATTTTTATTTTATTATTTAATGATACAATATACATGTACATATATTTATTATTTAGTATTTGAAAGTTGTTAAAATTTTAAATGTAGCGATTTCTCAATATAATAATACTACAACAAAAATGTAGAAATGTAAAGATTTTTTCCCGTATATTCTTATCGGTTTGCATAGAATTTGAGGCTATTAAAGTCAAACTGTTAAAGATTATAATGGTATCGAGACTTTCGCCAATATCCATAAGTCATTTCGCCGAAGGGATGTTTCGCCGAAATACCATTTCACCGAAACCCATTTCATCGAATTCCATTTCGCCGAAGCCATTTTACTGAATGGACATTTCGCCAAAAAATTATTTATTCCATTTGGTTATTTTATTGTTTATACTAAAATAGTACATAAAGAATTTTTTCTAGAAAAATTTTTAAATTAGATAAATTAGATGATTACTTTTTCGTGAATAAATGTTTTCGGTATTATAAAATTATTTATTTATTGCTTAGCAAGTTACTTGAATGTTAAATAAAGTGATAATATCCTGGAAAAAAGATGATCTCTAAAAATAATTTATTTCTTTATTTTCATTGCGCGATGAATATCTTTCATAAAATTTTAATCGCTACCATTTTCGGTGAAATTTTCATTCGGCGAAATGGAATTTGGCAAAATGGAATTCAGTGAAATGGAATTCGGCGAAATGGGCGATTCGGTGAACTGGACGATTCGGTGAAATAGATTCAATAAAATGCACTTTCGGTGAAATGTCTTTTTGATGAACATCCCTCGAAATGTACCGTAACCAATTATAATCAATAAAAAACAGAAATAAGTGTAATTTTAATCTAAATAAATAAATATACATATATACGACCCCGGAACTGTATACATAATTTTCAAAATAATGCACCTAGCTAAAAAGAGAGTGCATTAAAAAGAGCAATTAATTATAAACATACAGTACAAGCTTGGGATCGGACTAAAGGGTGCATTTTTGGAGGGTATATAGTAGTAGGTTCATTCATTTATGGAAGGTTCATTTATGGAGAGTGCATTTATGAAGAGTTTGACTGTACAATCTAGATATAACAAATATTAATTTTGAATATCTAAATTTAGACCGAAAAACAAAAAAAATCATCACAATAGAAATTATATTACAATACGTTGTCAAGTCGACAAATTATCATTGTTATATAACAACACTGAGATAAATAGATATAATAAAGAAAAAAGATATTTCCTAAGGTCATTTGAAAATGGCAAACACGTAATCTCGTAATCTGCTACAGCATCGTTATACAATTGTCAATATTAAATATAGTTTCTCAAATACTTTAATTTAGATTTTTAGATGCATGTTCTGTATATTTCTAGAGCTTTCTGTATAGGTGCCGTCGGAATTGTCGAATTGAAATTATGGCATCACGAAATATGGATTTTATCATTTAAATATTTAACAAATCATCGAGACCAGCATTATAGATTTACGAATTACGAATTATCTACGGCATAACCAGAATATTTACTTACTTTGTGTAATTTTTGTATTTTTGACATTAAATAATTACGACATTATGGCGATTTAATATATTACAATATAAGCTTCATATGCTGTAATTAATTCCGACGGCAAGTATAGCTTTCTGTATGTTTTGTATGTTTCCTAATGCTGTCCGTATAACGCTCCAATGTATATCCTTCTCGATCTTTGTCTGGTTGAGACATTGAGACATTCTTCTATCAAGTACAAAGAATCATTCTTGAGTATGTATTATTTAATTTGAATTTATCAATTGACCAGTCTTTATATGTTTTACATAATCATACGAATCTTCTCAATATGAACAGTAGAAGCTGTTACCTTTAAGGTAGTCAGTTGTCCAAATGAAAAACGTTCATTTGACATTTATTTTGTTTTATTTTATTTTACTTTAAGAAGCGCGGTTATTCTAGTCAATTTATTTCACAGATACAGGAACGGCACAAGTCCGACTATACTGACTATTAAAAATTGAGCTATAATACCTATCCAAAACACGACCCACCTTTCAAAAGAAAATGTTCTGCGGAATAGGAGACATACGCTACCGTCCGAGTGAAATTGAAAATACGGTATTATCTTATTTGTCCAGAAGTCACATGAAGATCTACAATAAAAACTTCACGAGTATAAATACCACGTGCAATTTAATAAATCCAATAAATAATATCGTGGGAAATATTTTTTTTTCTTTCAGGGATGACTCTTCTATTCGTAAACATATATAAGAAAAAAATATGATTGAAACTTCAAGCTAATAAGTTTTATTTGTTGAATTACTTATTATATTAAATGTTAGAAAAATTAAGGTGTGTAAAGTATTTTAGTTTCTTTTTATGAGCAAGAACCTTTTGAATTGAAAATAAAGATTAAATCTCTGTTAATAAATACGAAACGTTTCGTTCCATATTGATCGTCTATCCTGGAACTTTACTTGGGACGATGTTTCACGAAAGATGTAATAAACCTTTATACAGTTTTTAATGACAAGAGGGAATCTATTTTTAGATAAAAATGGAAGGGCATTTCATTGCATCATGGACTTTATCGGAATGGTGAGGTTCATCAGGATCCTAATGATTTTTAAAAAGTTGATGAAGAACTTCCGGCAACTAGACAGGAACTAGAATTAAAAATTGATTATTTCAGATACAAATAAAAGGTAAAAGTAATTTGGCGAAGGGTATTTTGAATTGAAAGAATGTTAACAACCATGATATTAACGAATTTGTTAAAATTTAATAGGTTTGATCATAATGCATCTACTAATTTTGGACGGAATGACGGAATGTTATTGTTATTGCATCTTCTAGAAGCTATTAGTGTTTGTTCTGAGCATGATGAAGCACTGATTGATGAATTTTATTTACAAAGATTTGGAAATATTGGTTGGTCATCATGATTTCAACTAATCAATATGTGAAGTCGCTCGACCAATAATCAATTTTTCTTGATTTGGATGTTATCCGTAAGTTATGCCAAAATTTAAGGGGTGAAGTAGTTATTTATATATAATATTAAATAAATTATATGTAGACAACTCTCTTATTAGTAGGGAAAGATTAAGAAATTAGTTAAAATTTATTTGGAGTTCTTTTAAATATTTTCTTCAGATCAATAAGAGAAAGAATCAACATTTTTTTTTTACGTAATGATAGTTGAAAGGAAATTTCTTTTTATATTCTTGTATAAAGTGAAAGGATGTTTCAGTATAATAAAGAAAATGATTTGAATCTTATTATCTATTTTATAGCTTTTTATATTGCTTGAATTATTTTAGTGATCATGAGGGAAAGTTCTCAAGACGAAATCACGTGATAAAAGGAAATATTATAAAATTAAATTGAGAGAAACACTTATTATTATCTCGAAATCAAAATTAAGATCCTAATAATTAACTATAATTATCTATAATTATGAAGTTATGATATGAAAACAAACTTTGAAATCATATGACTTACTTCAAGTCTATTAAATCATCTTTGATTTTTTTCATTGTTTCCATTGTAAATACTTTTAATGATTTAGGGGTCTTATCTTATCGACCTCAATTTGGGTATGACTATTTCATTTTTGGATTTAATTCACGAGAAATGAATCCAATTTTTACAATAAATCATGATATTTATCATCAGAATATTACTAAAAAAAATAAAAAAAAATAAGGGATAAAAAAGATTAAGTTCACATATTTTCTAATTCATTTGATTTTTCTAAAGATAACAATGTCTTCACGAATTTTACCCGAAGAGCGTATAATTTTAAATGTTGGCGGTATAAAAGTATTATGTTTATCATATTATTTTTTTTTGTCTTTTTGATGCGCTTATTATATTCATTATATTGAATTAATAAAAATGTATATAAATAAATATGTATACGTATTTTTTTACGTACATAGTATGAAACTTATCGATCAACATTAATTGCACATCCTGATACTTTACTCGGAACCATGTTTCAAGAACGTAATCGTAGTCTCCGAAATCCCAATGAAAATGGGGAATATTTTTTTGACAGGAATAGTAAAGCATTTCATTACATCATGGAATATTATCGTACAGGTCAAATTCTTTGGGATACTCGAACTGTTCTTGGAGCAAGAAACGGTACCAACGTGACCAGGAAGGAATTAGAAGAAGAGCTTGATTATTTTCAGATTAAGCCAAGGGATACTAGGGTTGATGTTGCTTTGGCATCAGCTTCAAATATATTAGATAAATTTGTTCGAGCTTTAGAATCATTAATTTTAAAGCATGTATCTCAATTAGGAAAAAGTATCTTTATTAACGCGAGTCAAGAATTAATTTCAGTTAATAGAGCAAGAAGTGAACCTGAGATTGACCCTATTATTTTAAGAGCATTTAATTCTACAGCTTATCGTATGTTAAAAGAAGTTGAAAATGAAATTGCTCAACATTTATATTCAACTTTTCCTGAATTAAATATTGTTTGGAGAAGTGAAAGGAATGATAATGACCCAAAATTTATTTCAATTCAACTTTCTTTTAATTATAGTTTAAAGATGATTTTTGATAATTCTCAAGTTGGAAGGAAAAGATTTAGGAGCGTTTAAATCATTTTGAATTTCAAAAGAAAATGATTTTTCTTTGAAATGTTCGTTTACAGATTTTTACAGATTTTGATAGTTTCACATACGTACTATATATATATAATTTTTTATATTTTATATTTTATATGTAATATATAAATATTATATTATATATGTTATATTTTTTTTAGTGATATCTATGAATAAATAATATTTTGTTATATTATATTTTAAAAATAGATATTATTTTCGTAATGATAAATTGTTTGACAAGTTTGACACTTTGATCTTTATAATATAATCAGCATTTAATATTAAATTCATACCCGGTATTAAATTAAAGATAATGCATCGTTTAAATTTTTAAAATATTTTAAATATTTTAAATTTTAAGATTTCTTTAATCGATCGAGATCTTGATAAAAATGATCAAAAAAGAAAATTGACATATTTTGTACCCGCGTAACCCGCGTATAAAAAGAATTATATATATTTCGATATATTTCGATTATTTTTCTCAACATTTTTTTTAAAAAATAAAAAATTATAAAAACAAGATATTTATATTTATATTAAAAATTGTGAAAAATTCACAATCTCTATTTTTTTTTTTATTTTTATTTATTTATTTATTATTATATTTTTTTTTAAAAAAAAAAATAATATATAAAAAAAAAAGAAAAAAGAAAATCTTTGCTAACAAATTAATAAAATATATAATAATAATAATTAAGATACTTTTGTTATAAAAGATAAATTTGAATTTTTTTTTTTTTTTTTTATTATTTCTTTTGTTTTTTAGTAAAGCAAAAAGAAATATTCTCAAATTCATCAAATTCATCGTTTGTCATGTCTCAAAAAAAAATTTTTTTTTTTTTTTTCCTTTGGTTTTTTAAAAAGCGCAGCTATAAAAAAAACCACACCTTAAAAAAAATTAATCATATAATATGTGTAAAGATATATAAAAAAGGGGGGGCATAAAAAAAATGTAATAATATTTTAAAAGATAGGATTTTTGATGTAAATAATACAATATGACGAATATAAAATGATTAAAAGAGGTTGTTTATATAATATGCAATATTAAAAAAAAAAAAAATAATATATTTCGTTATGAAATAAAAAAAAAGAGAATAATTATGAATAAAATGTAATATATATAATGATAAATTTATTAATATAATAATAATAATTGAATGCCAAATAAAATAGTGAAAGTGTAAATACAAGGTTTTTTTTTAAAAAAAATTATTTATACATGAAAGAATAACGTCGCATCGTCACATATAAATAGGAGAATATAATTAAATTATGCTTTGATTTGAGTAACTTTTGGACTTATCGAGGGTCTTTGATATGTTAATCTTTCAGATGATTGCATGGGGAATAATTTGCTATTGTTGTATTTGCTTTCATGAGAAAGTCCTTGAAAAGTCCTTTTTGGTAAAGATTTTAAAGCTGGTAATTCTCCTTGTAACACCATTTGACGTTGCGCTACAAAACTTCCTGGTGTTGGAATTGTATATTGTTCTTCAACTACTTCTTCAACTTCTTCAGCATATTCGTATCCGGAATATTCAGAATATCCTTCTCCTTGATCTTGATAGTAATAATCATCTTCATTATATTGTTGTTCATTATAATCTTGTTCATTATAATCTTGTTCGTTATAATCTTGTTCGTTATAATATTCATCACCATAATATTCTTCTTCTTGATATTCATCATATTCATTATAATGACCATAATAACCTGGATCAGATGAATAACCATAATATCCATTTTCTCCTGTTGGATCAGTTTCATAATCATAATCTGCATCATCATATTCGTATTCACCTTCAACATATTGTTCTTCATATTGTAACGTTGCTTCAGCACCATCATCAAAACCAGTTTGCATGATTGATGCTCGAACTTGTGCTGCTTGATAGGCAAAACTTTTTGGATCTTTTGGCTTATTTTTGAATTTATAATTAGTTGGAACACTATTATCATCAGATCTTGAACGATCAAACATTGCCCAAACAGCTGGAAGAGTTGGCATAACACTTGAAGCCATCGAATATTTTGACACTCTTGACATTCTTGAAGTAACTTTACTAACAGGTCTTGATTTTGAATTTCCTCTAACCCAAGGTATACTAAATGTACTAAAAGCGCTCATTTTTCTTCTTCTAGTAATAGTTTTTGTAGTAGCAACGTCCCATTCAGAAAATACTTGAGATTCTTCTTCAATCATTACCCATTCACATTCATTTATTAAACCTTTTTTTGGTTCAATAAATACCCAATCACCCCATTTATCACCATCAGCTGCAGCAGTAGTTTCCATCCATACGTAAGGGAAAATTTCATCAACAGTTTCAATAGCCAAATGAGTTGTAATAGGTAAATCTTGAGCTCGGTCAATAATATCCCAATCTTCCCAATCTTCTTCTTTATCATTAGAAAAATCTGGAGAAGATTGAGTAGAATCAAAAGATCTAGCCCTACGAGGTTTTTTTAAAGAACTGAATTTAACAATTTTTCTACTACCACTTATTGATTTCTTTTTAATGAGAGAAATAACTTGACTCATTGATCTTTCTTTCTCTTCTACTTCACTCTGTAAACTACTATCATTTTTACTATTCTCATTATCTCTTATTGAATTTCTTATTGAATCAGCTGAAGTGAGAGTTAAACTATTTGATACATTATCAACGGAATTACGAAAACCTTTTTTTGAAAAATCATCCCAAACAATAGTTTGACGTAATGTAACACCGGAAACTCCGGAATCATTTCTTGATAAAGAAATTTCTTGATTAGAACTTTTTTCTTTATTAGTAGAATCTGATAAACTTGAATTATTTCCTACACTTGTTATACCACTTTCAGAAGTTTCTGTAATATCTTCCAATTTATCAGGTAAAGGATCTAAATAAATACTTTTAAAACCTTTTCTTGAAAATTGAGTCCATTGTTTTTCACTAACAGTATCACTAATTTTTACATTTTTAGCTCTATCTTCAAGTGAGAAAAATAATTTCAAAAAATCATCAGACATAGCAGTAACACCATTTGTTTGAAATTCATCCCACATATCTTCAGCAGATTTTTTTTCATCAGCAGTCATCATAGTACTTGGACGAATTATTGTTTTACGTTTCATACTATCCATAACATCAGGTAAAAAAGTTGTTAAAGGTTTCATTTGTTTATTATTAGAATCAGATTTTGTCGTTGGAACTTGTCTTGTTACTCTTAAAATACTTACAGGTCTTGTTGTACTTGAAGAAGTAGTTGCAGTTGCAGTTGTTTTAATTTCAGTAGTTTCAGCAAAAGTAACAATAGATTGTTTACGAGGTCTATTTTGTTTTTTAGAATCAGAATTTGAATCAGGGAATTGAAAGAAAGCGGAAGTGATAGTCTTTCTATATTCAACATAATTATCCAATAATTTTGTTAAACGAGGATTTAATTCAGTTGAAACAGATTTTTCACGTAAATAAGCTAAAAATAAGTGATGACAAGCAGCAGAATATTTTGTCCAATCATCATAAGCAGTATCAAAATTTGAATAACCTCTATCTTTATTACCAAGTATACAAAGTGCTATTGTTTTAACGATTCTTTCAGCTGACATTTTATTTATATGAGATTCAGCCGTCACATCAGCGCAAATATCGAATAATTCACATAAAATATCTCTATTTTGTTTTGGTAAATAATCTAAAAATTTCTTGAAAGAACCTTTACTCGGATCATAATCCCATTCTATTAAAAAAGAAAAAAAAAAGGAAATAAAGAAATTGTTTTGTTAAAAAAAAAAAAATGGATTTCACGTGACTCAATCAAATTGCGCAGTTAAAAGAATTACCAGCATTTTTGTGATGCTAGAATAAAAATAATTTCTGCATAAAGACTAACATTATTTACATGTATTATTATTATTATTATTATTGTATATCAATAAAAAATTAACTGCATGTATTATTTGAATTTGTTTCGTACGTAAAAAATAAACAAGGGATTTTTTTACTTTTAATAAAAATTTAAATTAAAATTATTGACAAAATAAGGATTTGGGGGAAAGGTCTAATGCTGCGCAAAAAAAAAAAAAAAAAAAAAAAAAAAAAAAAATTTTTTTTAAAAAAAAAAAAAAAAAAAAAAACCTTTTT
>QZLH01000001.1:264368-320296 GCA_003833135.1 Oehlia diaphana
CAATGTCAATTGTACGATCAACTAGTTCGAAGTGCTCATCAGCTTTAGGCATTCCCTTTGGATGTGCCTTAAGAACTACTCCTTTGTTAGATATGACTGTCATTTTTTTTTTTTTTAAAAAAAAAAAAAAAAAAAAAAATGGTTTTTTCAAAAAAAAAAAAAAAAAAAGAAGAAACATTTTTGAAATGTTTTGATTTAATTTTTTGAATATTGTTTTTTTGTTTCATATGTTTCAGATATAATATTTTAATAACATTTTCTTACAATAAGGTGATTAGTTTTTAAAACGCGAATTAAATTTGATGCATACAAACAATATTAGTAATAATGATTTCCGAGATCTTCCTTAAAAAAATTATTTCAGTTCAATCCGAGATTTTTAAAGATAAATTAAATAATTTTAATTGATTGAAAAATTCGGATATAAAATTACTAATTAAAATAATAATTAAAAAAATCAATTTTTTTTTTTTTAGTTAATTTCCTAAGATTCCAAAAGAAAAAATAATAATAATAATATTTCGGTTCGGTTGGGTAATATTCGTACATCCGGTCAATCAATTATATTGATTTACTACCTACATAAAAAAAAAATAGTTTAAATTAATTAAACTTTTTAAATCTGTTATCCAATTCACTTTTGGCAAATATTCTACCTGCATTTTTTTTTTTTTTTTTATCAATTGTATAATTATATAATTATATATATACAGTATATAATATATTAATCAATCGGTATTATACTTTTCGTTATTATGACCCACCGGAAAATATTAACGTTTAAATATGTAAGATTGCGTACTTTAATTTTATTATTTAAAATTCCCTATAAGAGAACAAAGTTGGGCTCTATTGGTATCTTGAAAAGGTGAAGAAAACGATGCAATCAATGCATTCGTTGCGTTTTTTGTGTCACAAATGTGACTTGCTAACGCCACGAGTCACGTTCTAAATCCACGTTGCCTCTTCTTTTAAACAAATGTATTTTACGAACGTGTTTTGCATGTTGACTGAATTTGACAGATTTAATAGTATGTACTGTTACATTATATGCAAACATATTATATGCAAATATATTTAAATTTGAAACGATCTTATTAAACAATTTTTTTTTTAAAAAAAATAAATAAAAATATTCATAATTTTATAAATACATACATAATAATAATTGTGGTGCAGGCTACTTGCTTGGATGTAAAATTAATAATTTTAATTACGTTATATTATATTCAAGCCTTTTTTTATATGACAATTCAAAAAAAATATTAATTTCCTGATCTTAAATTTATTTTCGGCCAAAATTAATAAAAAAATCTTCGCCTGAAATAAAATTATAACTTGTACGACAGACATGATCGGAGTTTATACTCCTGTAATAATATAATAATTCCGTTATTTTTCGTTATCTCATTATTTTCTCTTTTTTTTTGCAATTTCAAAGTTAACATATTTTTCTTTGGCAAATTTGTATAATATATTATGGCTACTATTAGAAATGAATTTGTTTATGCTGCAATTCAAAGAGCTGATGCATTAACAGATCCTTACATTCGCAATGACATGACAAAACGATATGAATTTGTAAAACAAACAATTCTTGATGATAATTCTCTTACAAAAGATGAAAAATGGAAAGCAATAAAAATAATAACAGAAGATATTGATCATATTAAAGTTTTACATAATGTAGGAACAAAAAGACTATGTGAAAATTGTGCTTTAGAGTGTTTGGCTACATTATATTGTGAACATTGTGTTCGAACATATTTAAAAAATAATTTTTCAAACTGGACATCTGGAAATAACAATATTGATAATTTAATACAAGAATGTCAAATGGAAACATTTCGTCCAGATAATATAATTGAATGGATACCATATAATAATTTACAAGATATTAAATATATAACTAAAGGTGGATGTTCTGAGATTTATTCAGCAATTTGGATTGATGGAGCATATATTGAATGGAATTCTAAGGAGCAACAATTTAAAAGATTTGGAACTTTTAAAGTAATACTTAAAAAATTGGAAAATGTTGAAAATGCTAATAGAAGTTGGTTTGATGAGGTAATAATTTAAATATAATTTTAATTTTATAAATTTTAAAATATGTAACAAATATTATTTTTAAAAATATTTGTAGGCAATATCACATTTAACATTAGGTAATAAAGAAGCAATCTTTACCAGATGTTATGGTTTAACTCAAGATTCAACAAATGGGGATTATATGCTTGTAATGCATTTAATGGATACAGATTTAAGAAAATATATGCAGCACCAACATGCATGGAAAGAAAAATAAATATAGTTGTTAAGATTATTTTTGCACTTTATACCATTCATTTTTATGGAGCGGTACATCGAGATTTACATTCTGGAAATATTTTATATTCACAATATAATGATGGTTGGTATATAAGTGATTTTGGATTTTGTGGACCCGCTGATAAACCATTAAAAAGTATATATGGAAATCTTCCTTATATAGCACCTGAGGTTATAATTGGAAAAGAATATACTTTCGCATCTGATATTTATAGTCTTGGTATACTTATGTGGGAAATTTCATCAGGACAAATACCCTTTAATAATTATGAACATGATTATGATCTTGCAATGAAAATTGTTAATGGTATGAGACCAAAAATTAGAACAGAAATTCCATCAAAATATAAAGAACTAATGAAACAATGTTGGGATGCTGACCCATTAAAAAGACCTGATGCAAATACTTTTTATGAAGAAATTCTAAAAATGATGAAAGATGTTTACAGTAATGATAATGCAAATGAATTTAATACTTTAGAATATGATAATTCATCTCAAATTTCTAGTTCAAGTTCGAATTTAAGTTCAAGTTCCAAGCTACATTCATTATCAACTAGTAAACTTCATCAATTTGAAAATTTACCAGAACCAAGAAATGCAACTGAAGGTAAGATATCAATATAAAAAAGTCTTCTTATAAATAATTATTCAAAAATTACTATGTTATTATTTTTATATTAATATCAACAGAAGAACAAGAAGGTAAATAATAATTATGATTTGTACTTTTATATCTCCTCACATAGTATAGTAGTAACTTTTAAATAATTTCTTTATAGCATTTCATAGCCAACCTTACAATTTCGAGATACCTAATAATAGTAAGTATATTAAAATAACATTATATTATTTAAATTAATAATGGGTGTGCTTAATTATTATCTTTTATTATATTAGTCGAAGATCTTAATTCATCTAAAGATCAAGAGGAACTTATTAAGAATCTAAATAGATTAGAATTAGATAAGTAAATTCTTGTAGTTTCATTTATAGCAATATTCACATAAATATGATTTTTGTGATGCTTCTGTCCCTAGCTAACATTATTAAGGTTATACAATGGGTAAGAAGTACTAATGTGTTATAGATCCATTAAATTTAAAATCGTTAGTTTTATTATTTAAGTATTATTTTCTTTAAAGAATTTTATTTGTTAAATTTAAGAAAACTCAAATCAAATACATGATGCCATTGAGAAATAGAGATTGTCCTCCATTAAATAGAGAAATCTTCTAATTCTTGAATTTATACGGATTTAATATTTGTGAGGTTATTTTATAGATCATTCAGCTAATTGATTGAGATCTTAAATCAATGTTTTATATTTTTTTGCGTGTAATAACTTATTTTTTTTTTATTTTTATTTATTTAAACAAATTTATATATATATTATACTTAAAAAATCAAAGTGATAATACATTAACTTATTAAGCTTTTTTCATCTTTATAGATTTATTGGAAAAACTGAACTTTATAATGATTATTCAGTTATAAAATTCTAAATTATGAATTATGCAATCAATAGCGAATAAAAACTGGCATAACGTTATATACTAACCGTGCGCTATTAGTATACTATGATCAAGGAATAGATGCAATACGTGATCAAGATTTGTTGAATTACTAGAACTCCTAAATAAAAAGTCAAAGCGTGATCTGATACTATTGCAAAAAAAATGATTGAACTAGTTGTAAAAATGATTTATTTGATAAATTTCTAAAATGAGTTTTAATACCTTTCATTATTGATATTCCTGTAAGATACTGTATATAACTACTTGTTTTATAATGAATTGACATCGGGTTTTCTTTAATGTGTGGATTTTCTACTATAAAACATGATATATAGAATCATATCTTTAAATTTTGAAAAATCGTTTTCATATTTTATATCATAATGAAATACAGTAAAAAACTATTTTATTACAATTAATTTGATTCATTTTACTATGAACCATCACATTTACGTGAATTATTTATTTTATAGCGCGTCAATGAATATAAAATTACAAAAATCAAAATTGCTGTCAATACGTTTTGATAATTAGTTACTATTAAAACAGCTTTATATCGTTTATAAACAAACTTCAATTATAATCAAAATGGTAAAGCCGCAAAGGTTGAATGTTCATAGTTTTTATTAAATATTTTTACTTTATTAAATGTGAACAGCGTGAAATTGAGATAGTTGCGTAGTCTCATTGCTTCACAATAGTCTGGAAATTTTAATCTTTTTTTTTCGAATGAATAGGTCTATATGAGAAAAAAGGAATTTAAATTGTTTGCAATCATATAAAAAGGAAGATGACTGAGTTTGTTAAAATACTAACCGCCGATTATCTGGATTGGCATGCCAAATTAACTGGGTTACCAAGTATTTTGACAGATAAGATTCGTTCCAAATTATACAAAAGATATAAAAAAGAAACTGGAAATGAGCCATGGCAATTATCAGAAGTGCATGCATCGGAAGCCGGTCTTCTCATAAATTTGAAGCCAGAAAATAAAGTACCCTATTTATCTTCTTCTGAGCAATGTGAAGAAAAAGGGCCTATCACCTTCAAAGCCAGACCTGATCCAGAATTAATTATCAAATCTGTTTTAGAGCATTTCACATACTTGAAATTCCGAAATAGTTTCAGAGGGATTGATAATTATAATTTTGCATCACCTTAGCCATGGAGTTCACCATGCCCTATTTGTGATGGAAATATGGGAATTACAGATTACATGGCGAATGGTATAAAAATGGAACAGAATATTGTCTTACTTGCTTCACTTCAAGCAATAAATTTAAATTCCATATGTCAGTCATGTGAGACCGATCACCTGAAATGCGCAGTATTCAGAACCAAAATAATAGGACTGTGCAATGTAAGGCTGAATTACATATACACAAGAATTTTTTTGACTATATTAATACAATATATCATGCTGAATTTCTTACCAAAAGTATATTCCAAGATTGATCCTGCAAATTGTATAAAAAGGTGATGTCCTAGTTAGTAAATCTTTTTATCTGAATATAAGCAAGAATCAAGGAAAAATCAAACGAAAATTCTAATAAAATTAATAAAATTTAAAACTGCCGTTATTTGTATCATCAATATTTACAATCAAACGAACTCGTATATTCCGCAAAGTAAATAATAAAGTAAGTTAGTTTATTGCTCGGCTAGCTTCTTGAAACATGTCATCACAATGTTAATCGATTTTCCTGCCTCTATAGATGTTCCAAAATAAACGGACGTATTACTCTTCTTGTTATATATCGGCATTTTGATCTTCGCCGAGAAAATCGTGATTGTCGGCACGTGTCAAATTAGCACAGTAAAATTGTGGATGTCCGTCACATGCTTTATATCAAACAGCTGGCACAGTAAATCAAACAACTCCTCTTGCCATTATTTACGTAATATCATGCTTTCGATACAAAAACCATTAAGCAACAATTTTTTCAAATATTTGACGGACTTAGAGTATTACAAAAATGAAATATAAAGGTAAGGGTTAAATGAAATGGATTATTAGTGTATTGTTTATTTTTTATCAAAAATTATGTAAATATACTTATTTATTTTCTGGTACTATAGGTTCGAAATTAATTCATCACGGAATAGTTCTCTTTCGGAGCTTAATCTTTTACATGATCTATGTGAGTGAGATAGGCGAAAATATTGTATGTATAGTTGGGATAGGTTAGAGTGTAAGAAACTTATAGTTAGAGATATTAGCAATAGAAACAAATTAGTTATAGAGAGAGCAAAGAAATAACTTGATGCATTAAATGGCTTAGGATCCGCGTACTCCCTCCCTCTTTGATAGCATCATATATTTCATTTGCTTCTGATTATGTAAAGTTTCTGGTAACGATCAGAATCATGTGACTTTGACTGCGCACAGTAAAAAAATCATTTATGTAATACATACGTCATACGTGTCTTCACACAATATAATAAAAATGTCTGAAGACGCTTATACTGTACTTCTGAATCAAAGTATTGGGAACGAAATTTTATAGCGATGCCATTCTTTGATCAATCTGAAGAATGGAGCCTCTTAAACTTCCTAAAGTACCTTGACTCGGTGAAGAGTTTGGACGACCGTTCTGAAGCACATCATAAGTATAAACTTCTTTTGAATAGTATCAAGGATAATAAAGAATGTCGGAAGAAAAAAGAAAAAAGGCTAAACAGGCACTGTTAACTTACGAATCAACAGTTAAGTATTTTTTTTATTATTATTCAATATTATCGTCTAGAGGAAGGAGGAAGGAGTGTCGGTTGAGGCTGAAGAACCCTGCCATCGAGGTGGTAGGCACTCGTGCTAGGTTGAGGCTGAAAAACCTCCGTCGAGACGGAAGGTGCACCTCTGGATTGTTTTTAGGCGCTTAAAAATAAGTACCAGACAACCTCAATAAATTCTAACAACTAACTATTTCTTTGGCTTTTAGAATGAATCCCATTCTTCCGAGATCAGAGAATTTTGGCTTCGAATATCTCTTAATGAAAAAGCTACGAAAAGTACCAAAAGAATTATCGACCAAATTAATATAGTACAAGATGAAGCGAGCGATATTTTAGTTCTCTGCAAGAGGGACAATCTTATGAGACTACGATCAGGTATTTTATTGTTAGATTTATAGCTTCTCATTATTTTTCTTTGTTGACTCAGTTGATTTTTTACATTAAATAGATTTTGAAATTGGAGAAAATACCGAAGAAGATGGTGGACTGGCAAAGGTATATAATAAATCAAGTAAACAGCGCATTGCTCAAAAATAATGACCAAACTTATGTTATAGAATAAACCTGTACGGCCATCCAACGAAGACCCTTCCAACCTTTCTAATGGTGATGACTTTTCCAAGGATGACGACCTTTTCGATGACGACCTTTTCGATGGCAACGACCTTTCCAATGATGGCGACATTTCCGATAATAACAATGATGGCTTTTCTAATGGGTTTAAATCAGAGAAAGGTGAGGAATGTGATTTACTGAGTTACGTGAACCATATTCACAGAAAATTTTAAACGAAGGTATAAAATTACCAGCTTCTAATAAACGAGAAAATGAGACCGAAAGAGACGTATCTACATGCAAAAAGGTAAGTAATTATAGGTGGTAAAAGCTACAAGAACGTAAAAGCTCATGTACATTTTTCTATATTTAGGCAAAAAAGAGCGTGAAGAATGATTCTCAACCAAGAAACGGAAGGTCATCCACCGAGCCTCTTCTCTCTTCTGATGAGAGTAACAAAGAACATAATGAAGACGATACGGAAATTAAAGTTGATCTACCAAGTATTTCAACCGAATTGCAACGTGAACCGATAGTCAAAGTATTATACATATTAAATTTTGATTCTTTTACTACATGTACCTTACGGTTTGCTCTGTTTTTCAGTGGGAAGTTGGCCACATCAATGTGACCGATCGGTTTCGGCAGTACCAGAAGGAAATTATTAATAAGGCGGAAATGAAAGGGTTGAAATACGACAATATATACGAACTCTTGTATGTACTCTGAAAATATAACACAACGATTTTACTAAGCATCTTTTTCTTATACTTAGAGCTTTGTCATTGATTATTGTCCTCTCTTGGCCATGTCCATTTCCCTCCTTGTTTACAATTCAAGAATGGAAAGAAGTTACAAAAAATAATCCTTATACTGTTCAAGAATCCTCACTTCACCAGACATTTTGTCATCTCCTAATGAAGCATCGTTTAACCATTTTCTCGAAAAGGACGCATTTATGGAAAGTGGAAAATCGAAACTAAGTAGACTAGTTGCTCGATCGTTTAATGATTTGTATGTAATATAATTTTGTAATATATATATGAGATTGTAGCTTATATAATTTTTTTTCCGTCGTAGATATGACAGTATCATGAAGACTGTTCCGTTAAAATTGTCCGAAGAAGAACATTGTCTACACTTTGTCTACCCAATTGCTCGCCCATTTTTCGTTGGTGAGAAAGAATACGATTTAGTGTTAAACCGTTCTAATTCGGGCTCTAGAAAAAGACCGGACCTTTCATGTGTGGTGAATGGTGTACCGATTCTGAATTCAGAATTTAAACCTTTGGGAAATACACCGTTACAACGAATGAAGGATAGGCTGAAGGCGCAGTTAAGGGCTCGGAAATCCATTAATCACAATTACAAAATAAGGGAGGTCCGGGCGAAGCTGTGATATTTTTAAACATGGGTAGGTGAGAGAGATTGCATGAGAATTTATTTTTATATAGTGATTTATTTTCTGCGATAATTAGGCGACTTAATGGAATCTTATTCTATGGACCATGATTCCGCTTGCAGGAGTTGCGATCCATCACTTGGTATCTTTAGAGGTATATGTCACATTTCCTTGTTTATAATAAGAAACATCACTTAATTTCATTTGCCCTTTACAATTGCAGGAGCACGTTGAACGGATAGCAAAGTATTATAAATATAGAGCATGTCGTAGTGGTAATACTACACCGATCGAGCAAATGTCTTTTATGCGTAAATTTCCAGACTCACCACAAGTAAAAAAATTGATTCATTAAATTGGGGTTGGTTCATTAATTAGATTTAGATTTGGTGTATTCAGATTAGATAGCATAAATATATCTTTACGCTTATTGCTGTCATTAACAAGTCAAATATTCTAATTGTGCATTTTTTGATATGTAACTAACTACAATATATATCCGTATATACGAAAAAATTTCCAGTTTTTACACATTTATAAAAAGCGGTGAATATAAGTAATGTGTTTATCATGATGTTGAAAAAATAATAAAATAATGCCGATTAGCATTTAAAGTTTTGTCTATTCAATTAGACCCAATTCTCGAAGATGCTCTGGAATAACTACATATGGGTCTTCGTAATACCAAACATACCTTATGGCAATCCAGTTTTCTTTGCATAATTCTTTCTTGAGTTGATCTCGTTCCTACTGTTTTATAAAGTTATTGGGATCATCTCTATGAAAGATATGAAAGAATTTATTAAATTTTTCGTGTTGCTCCCCTTGGACTTAAATAGCAAAACCATAATCATAATATGGAATATCAAGCTCTAATCCTTGATAATATTTGGGTGTTTTTAAGAAATCAAGTCGGCGTATTTTAGATGGTGGTCCAAGATATTTTGATACTATTTCTTGACATAGTTTTTCTCTTTTATATTTCGAGCAGAATGGACACCACGAGTTTGAATGTTTAACACTGCTAAATGATGCAGTCCATAAATGTCCTTTGGCACATTCCCATAATAAAGCTGAATGACTATTAGTAAAATATTTAGAAAGACATATTCCATTTCTATTACATGCCAATTGCTTTGCATTTTCAATGGTAAGAGGTCTATTAACTGCGCAATGTGGGCACCATCTCTTACCATTTTTTATATTATTAAGAGTTGCAGTTCATTCATGACTGTTTGCACATTTCCATCGCACTGGAGTACTAGCATTAATATATTCAGTAGAAACACATGTTCCACCGCGCTCTTTGGCAATTGCAAAAGCATTATCCAATGCCAACCTTTTCATTGATTCTTCAATGAAAAAATTAGAACTTTAATTACCAGATAATGAGTCCCAAACCGATAATATCACTTATGATCACGAGGAAGAAAATAACCACTGGGTCATAAACGAACTTAAAGTATTTCACTAGCAACTGCTCGATTATAATAAAAGAACTTTCGAGAAGTTCATGCAAGACATAGAAAGGGAATATAGGGAGCAGATTAGTACGAATAAAAAATTGCGATGTGAAACTGAGGATCTGAAAATGCAGTTGTAGGAGGCAGAAAAAAAGCTGGCATCTATGAAGTTAGATTCTTCTCATTAGTTGGAGGTACTTTTTCCTTATACTTCTGCAAAATAAGATCCCAGTCAAGATCATGCGCTTTTTGAGGATCTATAATAACTGGTTCTCCCATCTTTCTATATAACTACAAAAAAAGAATGGCATTTCGGAGGCCTCATCCAAGGCAGAGAAAAACATGTGAAGAATATAAAGCTGAGCTGGAAGAAGAGAACTATCATCTTCGTAGTGAATTGTCTTAATTCGTCTAAAGACTAAGAGGAACTTATTAAGGTCTAAATAGATTAGAATTAGATAAGTAAATTCTTGTAATTTCATTTATAACAACATTTACGTAAATATGGTTTTATGATGCTTTCCTAGCTAACATTATAAGTACTAGCAGCTAGTGTATTATAGAACCATTAAATATTATATTAAAATCGTTAGTTTTATTATTTTATTTATGTATTATGAAATTTCTTTTAAGAATTTTGTTTATTAAACACAAATCAAATATCGTGACGCCATTGAGAGATAGAGTGTTCCCGTTAAATAGATAAATCTTCTTCCTCTTGTAGCATTCATTCAAAAATTCATACGAATTTAATATTTGTGAGATTACTTTTATGGATAATCAGTCTTAATTCCAGCTAATTAGTAAATGAGGTTATTGGGGTTGGAATTTAAAGATTAGCTTCAATGGGTTATATTTTACGTGTAACAACTTCTTTTACATAGTTTTTATTTATGACATAAATTGTTGTGATGGTCACCATACCAGCATTATGATGTACACTTGGCCAGAATTAAAATCTAATAAAATAACTGGCCGGTATTACATCATATTTCATTGCCGTCACCACAGGTGATATTTAGTAATACTCTAATAAATTTATTTATATATCTTTCATTATATTTTAAAAATCAATTACATGGTAATACACTATAAATTAATAAGTTTATTGGAAAAACTGAACTTTATAATAATGAATATTCAGTTAAATCCTAATTTATGAAATTTGCACTTTGCCGAAACTATAAAATTTTTTCCGATGTCAATATGATATTGATAAGGTATCAATAAAACACCAATATCGTAATAGTTTTAATGGTTTATATTCCTACATTGATGCGCCACAGGCACATCACAGTTATCACTACAACGTTATTATTATACAAATCCTGAAGATATCACATTAAAATCGTTAAGGATTTAATACAATATATTTTAAATATCGCATAAATATTAAAATGATATATTACCAATTTTTTACTGAAAATTTATGATTTTATTGGATATTTATATTATATTACAAATTATATTATCGATTTAACTATTACTTAAATTCTATCATCAATGTCTAGTGTAAATCTAATCTATCCGTTAAATTCACCTAGTAATTGTTCTAATTCGTTATACTACCTAAAAAAATAATGTTAAAAAATTAATAACAAATTCAAACACTTTCAAAAACACAAAAATCATTTAAATTATAATTTGATAAAACCCACCATAAATTTACTATCTATAAATTATTATAAATTCGTTATTTCAATTGAAAGGAGGAAATTCTGATGGTAGGAAACCTGTCCGAATCTACAAATAAAAAAAAAATTAAAAACTATTTCAAAAATTATGTTTAGTAGGTTTCATAACAAAACTTTGATTATGATAGTCTGTTCCATCTAAATCTACGAAAAAAAAAGAAAAATTTTAAAAAAACTTACTAAATTTACCAACAACTAAAAATATAAGCCTAGGATCTATAAAAATTAAGGAAAAAATGTCAATAAAACGTTTTTTAAATTATTATTTAAAAACTTACTAGAATTTGGCTCATAGTCCAAAATCGGGCTGGATTTTTAGAAATAAAATAAAAAAAGTTAGAAACAACTTTTATTTAAAGTTTTTGAAATACCTTTCTAAAACTCAGATGAGAGTACGGAATCCAAGTCAGAAGATGGTTTCCTACAAAATAGAGCCAAATAAAGTTGAACATTTTTTTGAAGAAAATTTTCAATATTTTCGATAACCTTACCAGTCTTCACTTATTGTTAAGGTCCAAAAAAAAATGTTAATATAATGTTTTTTTGTTAAAGTTTTCAAATTTTAACATCGAAACTTAATCCTCCTCACAAGTTCTATACATCCAATATCTGAATTACCAAACCATCTACAAAAGAAGAAACAACCATTAAAATTATTTGCTAAAATAAAAAAATAGAAAATAAAAAATAGATCTTACCATAATTCCATGCGTTCCATTTAAAAAAAGGAAACAAACTGTTAGAAATAGTTCGTTATAAAAGTCCCTAAAAAAAAGTTACTAACTTAATTTCTCATGCATTTAAGAGTTGACCGTCTAAAAAAAAAAAGAAAGAAATTAGCAACTGTTCTTTAAAATACGGATAAAAAAATAAAAAAAACAATATCCACTGAAATCCTGCGTCCAGTTGAAGAGCTGTCTTAGTTAATATTTCACCTAATGTTTCGTTGAAAAGAGAAACCAATAATAATCATTTTTGAGATATTACGACTATAATTAATTCATGTTGTGGAAGAACTCCAAAGTATCCAAATAATATAAATTAAAAGTACACACATGAAAGGAAAGGATGAGAGATGGACAAATAAAAGAAGTGAAAAGACGAGAAAGTGAAAGGAGAGTAAAAGAACAGATGAAGGAATGTCAGTAGCAAGAACTGTGGCGGTTATACTCTGTAATCACATGATATCGACCAACTCCTCACCATTTTTTGTGGCATACTAAATGTGATTGGCAAAGCCACGAATCACGTTATTAATCCACATTACTCTTTTTTTTAAAACCAAGATACTTATTTTACTTATTTACGAACTTGGTTTGCACATTAACTGAATTGACTGTATATGCAAGCAACATTTAAATTTGAAACGGTTTTATTAAAAAAAAAAAAAAAATTTATATATTCATAAATATATAAATAATAATTGTGGCGCAGATGTCTTAATTTGTTTTTCGTCAGTCAGATAAAAAAAAAAAAATTTTTTCTTAAACGTAAATATAAATAATAAATATGGTTTTATTTATTGGTAAAAGATTAAAAAAAATTTATAGTTTCACCTGAATTATAGCATGTAATGCATGCATGCACAACGAACATAGATTGGGCGTCCGGAGTTTATAACCCGTGATAGTATAAAATTCCGTAATTTCAATATCTTAATATTTTCTTCTTTTGCAATTTCAACTTTTGAGCAAATTATCTTAAATTTTATTATGACTGATATTAGGAAAGAACTTGTTTATGCTGTAATTAGAAAAGCTGATGCATCAATAGATGTTAGCAATTACAATGACTTTCATGCATCTCAAATAAAATTTATTTCTGATGAGGAATCTCTTACATACGATGAAAAGTTGGAAGCAATAAGAATATTAATAGAAGATCATGATTCCCGAAAAGTTCGTCTTAATAAAGGAACAAAAAGATTGTGTGAAGAATGTCAAAAAGATTGTATAGCTATATTATATTGTGAACATTGCGTTCGAACCTATTTAATAAATAATTTTTCAAACTGATATTGATAATCTAATACAAGAATGTCAAAAAGTATCATTTCGTCCAGATAGAATTATTGAATAGATACCATATAATAAATTACAAAATATTAATATATAACTAAAGGTGGATGCTCCGAGATTTATTCAGCAGTTTGGACTGATGGAGAATATGTTGAATGGAATTCCGAAAAACAACAATTAGAAAGATCGAAACCAGTTGAAGTCATTCTTAAAAAAATTGGAAAATGTTGAAAATGTCAATAGAAATTGGTTTGATGAGGTAATAGATTTAATTTATTTTTTATATATATTTTAAAATATGTAATAAATATTAATTTAAAAATATGTGTAGGCAAAATCACATTTAACATTAGGTAACAAATTTCCTACCATTGTTAAATGTTATGGTTTAACTCAAGAAACTCAAGATCTAACGAATGGAGATTATATGCTTGTATTGCATTTATTGGATAAAGATTTAAGAAAATATTTACAGCATCAACATACATGGAAAGACAAAATATATATAGCTTATCGTATAATTTGTGCACTTTATGAAATTCATCGTGACAACGCAATTCATCGAGATTTACATTCTGAAAACATTTTGTATTCACAATTTGGCGATTTTTGGTATATAAGTGATTTTGGATTTTGTGGACCCGCTGATAAACCATTAAAAAGTATATATGGGAATCTTCCTTATATAGCGCCTGAGGTTATAATTGGAAAAGAATATACTTTCGCATCTGATATTTATAGTTTTGGTATACTTATGTGGGAAATTTCATCAGGACAAACACCTTTTAATAATTATGAACATGATTATGATCTTGCAATGAAAATAGTTAATGGTATGAGACCAAAAATTAGATCAGAAATTCCATGCTATAACCAATTAATGAAACAATGTTGGGATGCAGATCCGTTAAAAAGACCTAATGTGGATACTATTTTAATTAAAATTTGGTTAATGTTGGTAATATTGAATGAGGCTTATAATAATGATAATACAAATGAACTTAATACGTTTGAATATAATAATTTATCTCAAATTTCTCAAGGCAATTTAAGTTCACGTCCGAATTCATTATCAACTAGTAAAGTTTATCAATTTGAAAATTTACCGGAACCAAGAAATGCATCTGAAGGTAAGGAAGGCATCGATATATCGCCCTTTGCTTGTTATTTTTAAATAACTAACTATTCAATTTCTATATATATTTTTTGTATTAATATCAACAGAAGAACAGGAAGGTAAATAATAATTATGATATGAATCCTCACATTGGTAACTTTTAAATAATTAAATAATTTTTTTTATAGCATTTCATAGCAAACCTTATGATTTCGATATACCTAATAATAGTAAGTTTAATTAAAGTAGCATTATCAGTTATATTATCTATTTTAAAAATATTTATGTTTACTGATTGTTTTGACATATTAGTTGAAGATTTTAATTCGTCAAAAAACCAAGAGGAAATTATTAAGGATTTTAAAGGATTATAATTGGATAAATAACTCCTGTATTTCATTTATAACGAAATTGTTGTAAACTTCCTGGCGATACTATCCAAGCTAACATTATGAAGCTTAAACAAATATGGTGTATTACGAACATTAAAATTTTTTATTGCTTTATGTTTATTTAGTTTATTTAGAGACGGAATTTTTATTTATTAAGTTCAAACAAATATCTATATATAAATAAGTTTGTTTATTGTATTTAGGTTTGGGATTTCTTATATGGTTTATATTACTTATTTTTATGTAACAAACAAATTCTTTTGTTTTATTTTTTTTGTAATAAAAGTGGAATTTTTTTTAAAACTGTCGTAGCATCTCGTGTTATAAGTATATTATAGTCGAAAAATATAATTAAAATTTGTGAAATCGAAAATCCAAGTAAAATTGAAACTTTCAAAAAATAAAAAAATCGAAAGTGCGATTATTGTAACGAAAATAAATTACAAAATAATTGAATTAGTAAAATTCGTGTAAAATATATAATTTTGATTTGTTCAGAAAACGTGATTACGCGACAACGCACGATTTTTATAAAAAAAAAAGTTAACGTCATAAAAATTAATGACCCACTAAACCAGCCTTTACCCTTATCATATATAAATCAAAAATGTAAAGGTCATACAAACAGGTTAGCTATAATAATGATGATAATATAGTCCTACTAATTAACCTAACAAATCGTATTTATAATTGACAACTGGATTAATAATATATTGGTCTTCGTCTAGGATGAAGGTAAAATATAAAATTCTTTATTCATTTTTAAATAAACTACTTTAATTTGTTACTTATTGAAAGAACAAGATTTAAATAATGACTATGATAATTACTTTAATATTTCACTATTGGTATATTATTAATATAAAATATCTTTAAGGTGCTAAACATTTAGCAAGATTCTTATGACAACGGACCGATATATATTTTTTTAATATTAATATAAAAAACTATTTTATTAATAGCACAAATGAACACAGTGCCGGTATCACCTATCATTACTAGAAATGACCTTGGTAGCTTATAAAGATTATTATAAAATTAGAATTTTAAAAATTTTAAGGACATTTTTCTATTTTAAATTAAAAGTGTGGTTATTCTAATCAAACTATTATACAGCCGAGGCTTAACTAAAATTTTAAAGACATACCATAATTATGAACCTTTGGCGTCAAATACATTTGAATCATATGATTTTGCTCATCACGTGATTTAGATTTAATTAGTACCCCACAATTTACTTGGCACAACTTCCATCTAGAATTTAATATAAGACTTAAATTTTGATTTAAAATAACCGTTAAATATACTAATTTTTAAGAATTAGAATAAATCTAAATATATTACACATTTCATATATATGAGACGCTTGAGACGGGTACTGGTATTCATAAAGGGGATACTATAGGCATTGCTAGACGGTAATACGAAAACCAAAAAATTTTTACGCGTATAAATAAAAATTAAAAAATTAAAATAAATGAAATGAAACAAATCATTTTTAAGAACGAATATGTTTTAAGTCAATAAAAGGTATTTATAATTTTATATACTGTACGTCAATTCATTTTACGAACCTGAATTGCTATTTAAGGAAGTTTTATACAAAAGTTTGTTGATGAGTTTAAATTGTACATCTACATCAGCTCAGGAAACTTCAGGTCAGCTGATTGTGAGATTCTATTAACACGAGTTTAATTTTTTTCGTCTCTTTATCTTTTCTTCAAGTGTAATTATTTATAGGAAAATCAAAAAGTAAAAAAAAATGTCTGTTTATGGGATGAAATTCGAAGACATTCCTTCTCCTATTGAAGAATTAAAAGATGTCCCTTTTTCTAGGTATAATAATAACAAGATAAAAATTATTAATTTTACTTAAAAAATAATAAAAATAATATAAATCACATTTAATAGGATATCCAAGACAATTATGAAATCTATGGAAGAACAAGAAGGTAAAAGATACTAATGAAATTGAATAAACTTTATATAAACTTTACGATAAGATATTTCTAATTTCAGCCAACGTCTCTTATTAAAATAATTTTTGTTAGAAGTAATCTCGACTCCTAGGCGACGAAATTACAATAATTATGGAGATATATCTCCCTCGTCGATTTCCATGAATTTCAGTAGAATGGAACTCAACGATTCTTCTCCATCACCAAAGGGTAAAAAACCTGAAAAGACATCAAAAATGTGCAACGCTAGAAAACTCAATGAAAAATACGCAATGATGCAGGTAATATATAATATTATACATTTAAAATATATAATATAATAATATATGATAACTTAACGTACATGATATTATGTTTAGCAAAAAATGACAAATATGGTTCAGGAAATTACTTATCCAAAGGCAATATCTTCGCGTAATTCAAAGAATTTGCAGCAAAGACAGCGAGATGAAGATCAATCAGGAATGATTCCAAATTCGTTTCATGATCAACAAAATCCTTTTTTCATAAACTCATCCAATACGAATAATCTCACAGCTGGTAGTTTAATGGGTAGATGGTTAAGTACAAACTCGAACAAAAGAAAATTAACAAATTTCATTGAAGATCTAGAGCAAGATATATCGTCAGACAAAATAGAGCATACACCATCTAGGAATGAGGTAATATAAAAATGATCCTAATTTTTATTGAAATAATAATTAAAGAATTTAATTTTCCAAAATATATATCTAGCAACAACATATTATCAAGTGGAAGAATGACAACCCATCAAAATCGTTTACAAGCTGTAATACTTTCAATACGTCTCGAGATAACGTATCTTCATTGGGGTCCATGACTCCAAATTTTCGTAATAGACAAGAAAGATCTGGTCTGCAAACTACACCAATAAAAAAAGCAAGATTGTCACAACCTTCGCCATTTAGCACACCAGTTCATTCACCTAAACCAAGTTTTATCGTTAGAAAGCGCGCTAGACGTATTGCACCGATATGTCCACCTTCAAAATTAAATTATTCAGAAAAAGCTAATGAAGATGAAATTGATAGTCCGTTGGCATCTCCATCTCCGTCTCCTTATAAAGGATTTGGTAAGGATGATAGCTTACTTGATAACAGTCGATATGATCAAGTGAGATATTTTTACTTTTATGCATAAACTTTTACATTATATTAAATATAACTAAATAAAAATTTTGCTAATCTCTAGACTTCACCTTCACTTTCTGAAATTAATATTTATACACGGCAACTATCACAACAAAATTTGAGTTACGCTGATGCAGCAAGGAATCCTATTTTTACTGAGGCCACAATTGAATCTATATATGAATTCTTTCAGAGTGTAGATAACACGCTAGACTTTTAAGGAAATTGATTTCTCAAATGCCAATAATACTTGATTTATTATATAAGTTAATACATTAATAAAAGTTTGATCGATCTTTAGCAATTTTAACAATTTAATATGAATAAATGATAGTTTAATACAAGTAAATCAGCATACACAAATCCAATTACGTAATAACCAATAATCATTCCAACTAAAATATTTTATAATTAAAATCTCAAACCTTTAACTAATCTTTTCGATAAAGTATTTTAATTCACGTTGAATATGATAATTTTACAAAAAAAGTAAGTTATCAAATTAATAGAAGTGAAATATTTCTAAAACAAATCATTTGTCGTGAATAAATTCATATTGGATAAATTCTATATTAAGCGAGAAATCAACTAATTTCTTAAGATTGAGTAGTCAAGTACTTTACCAAAATTTAAGTCGAATGAAATTTTGACCGAAAAAGTAATAGAATTTTTAATAATTGTATAAGACGTGCATGACCATACTAAATTAATATGAGAAAATTTTGATTCAAGATAATTTCCTATCGATTTATCATCATTTTTTAAAAATCTATAAAGTAATGCTGAATGTGATGCAGGAATAAGTAACCTTGGCTTAGGTTGATTTTGGTCTTGAGACAATTCAATAGAAGATTCTTTAATCAACATAGAAATTAAATTACCATGATTTTCTAAATGAATTTTAATCATTTGAATAAGTGATAAAATAATTTCATCAATAATATTTGCAGCCGACTTATGAACAAGAGATAAAAAAGTGTCATCAAATGGAATTTGAAAATACTCTATTTCTATTTCAAGTTGTTGAATAGTAACAAGCTTCCTCATATTTTCTTGATTTTTAATTTCACCGGGCCATAAAATTTTGCCAGTACGATAAAATTCCATAATGTAATAAAAAGCATATCCATTACGGTCAATAAAATATGTTTTATTATCATCCGATTTAAGAGTCATTTTGTTACGTTCACTAAACATTGTTCCGAGCATGGTATTCGGGTACGCCGTGAGTGTTGAACGAAATGTTTCGTACTAAATATTATATTATCGGTAGTAAGATATAAAAATATTTCATGGAACTATTAGTCTTAACTTATTAACTTACTTTTACGCCTCCAACATTCAATATGATTGTTTCTTCGGTCATTTTGTATACAGTAAAACTTTTTTGGTTTTTTATTTTATTTTTTTTTTTGAAAAAAAAAAGAGGAAAAAAAGAGGGTTAAACAATATTTGTTAATTTGGATGTCCATTTATCTCTTGGTTTTTTTTTGGTTAGAATCTGATCATGACTTGTTCGTGTTTATCTAAATTACAACATGAACACGTGAATAAGATGCTAATGAATTACTAATTTTTCAAGTTTATTTTCTTGGAAGAGCACTCCCCACGGTTTATATGATTACGGGAAGTTTATTTATACAGTTTACAGTAGAATCGGCATTGTGCATGAATAGAAACCGCGCTGGAGGAATGAAAGGAACTCTGTACTTAATGGGTTCATACCTATTAAATATCAACACGTCTAAAACGTGACGATTACTGATTTTAGCTTATCCTGTATTTTTGTTTGTTACTACTAGTTTTATTTTAAAAAAAGAACCTTCTTTTTGTTTACTTGCTTAAATAATTATTTATCAAATTATGTAGAAAAATACTTAATTCGTGATCCATGAATCAATTGCAAACGATATGCAGAAAATGAGAATCTGGCGTGGCGTCAAATAAAAGTGAAAAATCATGTGATAAAATTATTGTAAAAACAAAATATTTGAAACTTTAGGATAAATATTATGTATTGAAATATGTTGGTGTTGAATAGATTCACATAAAGAGCATTATATAAGGAATGAGAATCGGGTATCAGAAGAAAATACTAATGATCGACATAAATTTGTACTTTATATACTTATTATAGGATTTAATAAAGATAATATACTACTAATGGACATTTTCTATTATACAAGAGGACCTCGGACCTATAAAATATGTAGAAGCAGCCAAAAAAATCTTACTATTAACTATAAACATTTTTCAGGGCCGGAATCATGATAATTTCAGTCAGTGTTAATTGCTTTTCACCTGGCATTATCTAAAAAGGAAAGATTTACATGAGTTTTTTACTCCTGCGTATATTTCGGAGTCCTGACCAAAAAAGATTTAAATGCTACTTTTGACCTTGTATAAGGAATATTATAAGTGAGTCGTCCATTTGATTACATTTATAACATCATATTTATAATTTTATTTAGACTTCAATAACACTAAATTATTTGTAGATATATTCTGATTCAAATATTATATGTATAACTTATATTCTTTTTTTTTATTTTAATGAGAAAAATACATATATATTTATTTAATAAATTTACAAAATTCTACATTATTTAATAATGAAAGTAGAAAAAAAAATTAAAATTTAAAATATTTACACTAATAAGCCAAAGAAATTATTTTCTCATACAATTCTTCTTTCTTAAAAAAAAGATACTTTTACAAATATGAAAATAAATCAATATATTAAAACGAACCTTTGAAATATCAGCGATAATATAGTATAAAATATAAATGTTGTAATGTTGTAATAAAGTTAATATTATATTTTAAAATTTAAAAAATAATTTATTATTACAAAAATAAATATATTGCACCATAATAGCTTACAGATAATAAATAATATATATACAAGATTAACTAAAAGTTTTAATAAAACAGATTATAAGTAGATTAGTTTTATTATTTCATGTAGGTTATAACTTTTCTTTAATATTAGGCCAGAATATGGACGCCATCAAATAAAGATGTTAAATTTACTTATAATTAAAAATAAACAAATAACAGAAGCTTGCTTGTTGCACTATTCCAAATGTTTCTAAAACATACAGAAATTATAATTTAAATAATTTATAATCCTTATTTATAGTTTAGTATATATATATATGAGAGATTTAATGTTTAATCAGTCATTTGATGCATAAACATCCTGAAATCCTTGATGTTCTTCAGGAATGATCTTATTTTAAGATTACTGAAAACTACAAACTATACATTAACTTTTATTAACAAGTTATTTTAACTACTTTATAATAACTTTATGCCATTAGTATATGGGATGAGAGCCATTGCTACTCCTCACTTATTTATAGTGACAAAAAGAGGGAATCATCAGTAGCAAGGCATAATTGCTTTATAATACGTATCAACATAAATGAATATAGTAAATAAAAATAGCCAGCCTTATATGTCTAGAGTAATTTAACTTGCCATAATACAACTGTTTTTTAGGACAGAATTTATAACTTTATAATGTATGAGAGCTTGCTTCTGTATATTTTTACAATGTACATTACTAAGTAACTCTTTAGTCTTTACTATCTCACACAGTATAGACTGTAGTAAATAAGAATACTAAAATAGATAAATAACATTTAAGACAAACAGTTAATTAATTTTAAACAATATTAATGATAAAGTATTATATAATTCTAGTAACTTCTATTAAATATAAAAATCAGCTTATATAGCTTATACATTTCTGATTCTACAAATAACTATTACTAAATAAATAATAAAACAATAATATTTTATAGTTATAAGAATATACAATACATATAGATATTTACTATTTATTAGCAACCCTTATTATATAAAAATGAAGTTCTTTACCAGTGAAACTGTTGCTTTACTATTGCTTTATATCTTAAAGATTAAAGGTAAAGTCTGATAATACAAATATAAAAATAAGGATAAGAATCATAAGATAGCCTGATACAATCAATATTCAATTTATGTAATATGCGTGTCATTCTAGTGTAAAAAATAGGCATGGCTTTGATTTTTATATGAAATCATAACATCTAAGCTATACTTTCCTCAAAATGAAATTTTTGATCAGAAAGACTGATCCTTGTTTCGTGGACCATTATTAGGAATAATACTGATCCACTTTTCTGCGCTCTCCCTGTAACGACTGGGATGCGATTTAGTGCGATATTAATTATATAAACATATAGTTAAAACCAGTATTAATAAACAATTAAGATATTATTTATAATAACAAATGTTGTGACTGTGTAACTTTAGATGATTACTTTCTACCATTATTTATCTTCTCTAGTTTCATATTGTTGAGTCAAATAATAATAAAAAAAAAATACTTGGTTCTATTGAGCATAATAAACAAAGACCTATTGGGCTCATGTACGGTATAGAGCAAGAAAGACAAAATATTTGCAAAAAATTCTCAGGATTAAAGTTAGAATAAGAATTAAAGATAGGAATTAACCAATCATCATAACTATAGATTTTATCATTCTAAAAATATTCTAAAAATAAACTAATAAGAATTCAGAATATCAATATACATTTTATTATTAATAAGCTACATTCTTCAAGGAAACTTGTCTTTTTTTGCATCAAAATAATTTTTATTAAATTAAAATTGTAATCATTATCATAATAATAATTATATTAACGATAAATAAATATTCTCTTATGTTGTCAAAAACACAGATCCTCCTTTAAAGTTCCTGTTTCATTCATAACAAAAAATGCACCTTTGTTACGAGAATTTTCGCCTTTTTCTTTAAGTCTCTTACGAGACAGCGAAATGCTATTCGCCATTAAAAATAAAATATTCGTCGAAAAAAAGAAAATAGATTTTAAAAAGTAATGCTATTGCTAGCTCTATTTAAATACTTTCAGACCACTTTAAATATGTCTTAGGTACATCTTTTGATTTTTATTGTACAGAACCTTATGTTTTTAGTTTATGTAACAAATAAAATAATACCCTAACACACGCCGTTTTAATTAATATACGTGCATTACCCATTTCCCAATGATGTAAAGATAAAATTATGAGAATTCAAGCCAGAAAGGGTATTCAATTTCGTACTAGAGCTTAGAACCGGTACAAAAGCCTTACGTGCTTAATAATCAACCGGTTAATAATAGGGTTTTCAATTTCTATAAATAAAACATGCATTTATTTATTTGATAGAAATACATTAATTTTAATAGCAAACTGTAGACTTACTCCTAAAATATTCACTCGTGTATGAACCGGTCCAAAAAAAACTTTAATTCTAAAAATTTTTACTGGAATTAATGCATTACGAAATTTTAAATCTTAATTCTGGTCAGAATTATTTATAAATAAGGAAATTATTTTCTCTGTTAAAATTTCGCTATAATATTATCATAATTTTCATGATCCCGTATTTTAACCGACTGGTTAATTTAACCGTTTAAATTATTTTTTAGCCGGTTAACCTAAACTAGTTCCAAGCTCTACTTTTATACAAAAATTCAAAATTCCTAATTATACTTGCCGTTCCCATGGGTGTCAGATCTTATTCCATACCAATGTCCAAGGTAACATACTGTACATTCATTCCCATTTCAAATCTCATTCCGGTTTCGGATAAATATTTAGCTATTATAATTAGGATTTGCCAAAGCTGTCGCTATTATATTTTTTATATTTAAATTTACAATTGATTTGCGAATTGTTATATTTAATTTATATGCATTACGTAAAAATTTAATTATTTGCACTAAAAAAACAAAAATTGTTATATAATTATACATCAAACGAAAAAATTTTCTTTATAAGCATAGAATAATAAAAATATGTAAAATTATTTTTAGATTACTAATTTAATATTTGTTCTACAATCGCGGTTTTGACCGGATAATTTATACTTTATGTTTGTAACACAATTGTAAAACTTCATTTTTTTTAAAAATTAAAAAAAAATAATAATAAATAAATGTCTCCTGCTTAAACATTTTATATTTAGGTAACGACACTTTGTACTCATGCATATTGGTTAATCGCTTTTGCTGGGAGGAAATGGTTGGATTACATAAATTTCAAGAAAAGTTATTTATTTTTTACTGTAATAATAACATTATAACAACAACAACAATAATAATACTGTAATAACGGTAAATAATAAAAATAATAATAATTATTATTTTATTATTGTTTATTATTATATTTTGAAAGGGATGTTCAATCTTAACTGACGATAATAAGCGATTTAACCAGCTGATTACTGTAGGTTTCTGTGGTAACCAAGAAATTCTTTTATTTTCATGCATGGTTACATTACTGTATTCCTGGTTTAAAATAAATTTCACCGCCTCTGATTGAAAGATATTCGTCACACAAGGGTCAAGCCGTTCCAAACTAGTAAATAATTGGTTTAACGTCCTTTCTGGCTGAAAAAATTTTGGGGGAGGGAAAAATTCAGAGATGCTTTAAAACATATTTAGACATATGTTTAGATTACCTTTGAAATTTTCAAAATAATAAGGGGAATTAATTTTTTATTGTTTCACATTCCTTAGTGTTATAAGCTACTGCATGACTCAATAATTAACTTATTTAATTTATTGGTATCAAATTTTATAAATTATAAAAAGGAGTTACCCATTTGATAAATATTTATATAATGTAATGACCAAACTTAATATATACAAAATTTACATTTCAAAATTTACATTTTGATAATACTTATCTATAAAATTATGACAAATATAATAAGCCATTTTGTATGGATCGTTGACGTCTGCTGACTCTGCTCTCTCACGAATATACTTGTCTCGTATTCATGAAAATGAAGCACTAGACCTTTCAAGTTTCCGCGCATGAGTATGACTAATTCATTGAGAAAAATAAATGGAAATGGAATGAAATAGGGTAGAATTTATAAAATTTCTCTGAGGTGAAGAATTACAGAATCTATATCTGTTATTTCTGTAAAAACTTCGTAAAATGAGCCTTTCACGGATCTATTCGCGGAAAATGTAATTCATCCGAAAACATGAGCCTTTTACGGAAAAAGATGGAATATAAAGAAATGGATCAACTTTTTTTACAGGGAGAATGCGGAATCACAAAATATTCGCATTGCTGCACTGTTAACTTTCTAGAGTTACGTGTTCATACACTGTTAGATCTCTATTTTTTTTTAGATATCTTTAATCATTAAAAAACATATCTGTTTCGATAATACCATCTGAACTACAATCAGTTTTTTTATTTAAATAACTAAAGGGGTTGACCCAAGTATATGAAATAACAAAAAAAACTTGGAATAATACATATGGTCACGCACGTTTAACGTAATAATCGATATAGTGAAATTATTCAACATAATAAAGTCACCAGGCTTGCAGGCTTGACAAATTTGTGTGAAGTCACGTGAGGAGATATTCGTGCTAGGTGTTTTCCGTCTATACATCTTTCTATATAAGTAAATTGTTGCAAATAAAATTTAGTAACTCGTAACAGCGTAACTGTTTGTAAGTAAAACAAATTCTTGGCATACACAATAAGACGAATTTGTCAAAACAATGGTGGTAGGTTACAAAACTCAAAATAGTACTATTAACCGGAATTCTTTCGTTGGACAATTATGGCTATTGATCATCTTTACATCAATAAAGCATTATCACCGGATCACCCATTAAATTACGCGATACATCATTAATAACATTTAATTAGTGTTTATGTATACATAGTACATATTGGGATATTTAAAAAAAATATGGATCCTATGGGGAACTTTATTCTGTTTATTTATAAGTTTTACAAAAAAAAGCATGGTAATACAAAAGTAAATAAAGTAATGTTAAAGTTTGGTAAATCATTCTAAAAATGTCCCTTGGATCTACGTAATTTTCCATCGAAAACTCGATAACGATAAATATTTTAAGGAGTATGCCGGACTAATTAGAGAGTAGAAAAAAGACCAATCACATTTATACAGTTTGTAATCTTTTTTAATCTTTTTTTTTTCATATTTTACCAAATTGATTTGATACTCATTTAAAATAAGTATTGTAGCAAATTCCTAAATTCTTATATATAAAAGAACTGAATTTTCATATTTTTTTTTAAAAAAACATGGTTGTTTCTAATAAAGGGGTTCTTTTTAAGGCCATCCCTACAGGACATCCTGTAATAGGAGAACACTTTGAAGTGGTTGATCGTACCATAGACATTGAAAATTTTAAATTAGGAGAGAACGAATTACTATTAAAAAATGTGTATATTTCTCTAGATCCTTATATACGTGAGCGTATGAGAGAACCCCATATAGAATCATATATTCCTCCATTTCATGTTGGTAAAGTTATGGTTGGTGACGGAACTTCTGTCGTGATTAAATCAACGCATCCCCAATATCATGAAGGTGACATTGTTGCGGGATTTACTGGTAAGCGACATTAATGTTAATAATTCAATCTATTAGAAATATACGAGTTTGATATTTTCAAGAGACGCACATAACAATATTGCTAATATTGTAATGTCAGCGTTTATTCCTATTGGTCGCGGTTGACATACATTTATTAGATTGGGATATCTCTCATACAATAATATGCTTTTTTTAAAAAATTAGACTAATTTGTCATTTGGTTTATAGGATGGGAAGAATACACGCATATCAAAGAAAATGACGAAGAAATGAATGCTACTGGTCGCTTTTGCCTAAATCATGCGAAAGATTCGAACTTTCCTTTAACTCATCATTCTCATCTTTTACGAATACATGGTTTAACAGCATATAGAGGGTTGGTTAATTTTGGAAACCCGAAAAAAGGAGAAACAATATTTGTTTCTGTATGTATATATTTATCAAATAAAAATATTTTTTTTTACATAATTTAAATTTATCTGAATTATCGTAGACTGCTGCGGGCGCTATTGGCCATCTTGTTGCGCAGATAGCGAAAATCAAAGGATTATATGTAGTAGGATCTGCTGGTAGTGATGAAAAAGTTGATTTTTTGTTAAACACATTGAAGATTGATGCAGCATTCAATTATAAAAAAGTTGACATTGACAAGGTATTATTTTTTTATTTTGTTTTTTTTTTAAAAAAAAATCAATCAATTAAATTTATTTTAATTTATATTAGGCTTTATCTAAGCATTGTCCAGATGGTATCGATATTTATTTTGATAATGTTGGGTATGTATTTCAGTATTTGTATAAAATCTTAACAATAAACATTAAATAATTTTATTTATTTATCCATAATAACTTTTGTAAAAAAATAAATACAGGGGCGAAATTCTTGATAGAGTTTTATTACACTGTAACCGTTTTGCTCGTATTGTAGTTTGCGGTATGATATCACAATATAATATTAGAAATCAAAAAGAAAAATATGGTATAAAAAATATTGATCAAGTTTTTGCGAAAAGTATAAATATTATTGGATATCTCATATCAGATTTTTGGACAATTAATAATGATACTTTTAGTAAAGATATGGAAGAATGGTTAGAAAGTGGTAAATTAATTTATAAAGAAGATATAACCATTGGAATTGATAATATTCCTCAAGCATTCTTAGATATGTATGCTGGTAAAAATTTGGGTAAATCCGCAGTTAAAATTTTTGATTTGTAAAAAAAAAAAATTACATGATTTCTTTTTAAATATTTTCAATGTTATTATTATTATTACAGTATTTAATTTTGTTATAACTTTATAATTATATAATTATTTGAATATTTGTATTATAAATATATCTTATAGTTTGAATTTATTTATCTATTTTATCACATAATATATATTCTGTTCTTTCGGTTCTTTCGGATTTTATATCCGGATAAAATAAATTTGGATAACGGCTTTATTATATCTAATTTCGCATTTATACATTTGAATTTTACCGTTCCTAACATTATTAATAAGTTAAAAATTTCGAGCCGGTTCCGGTTAAATTGCGGCATTAAATATTTGGCCGGATTTTTAACCGGACAGTCACAAAGTCTGACTAATAATAAATCTGATGTAATTGTTAATCAATGATGGCGTACTTCAATTTGATAATATACCGAATATAATGATGATAAATCTCTAGATAGAGAGAATTATTGGATTTTTTTTTCTTCGATTGATACGAAAATAAACGGATAAACTTAAAGGCCTTTCTTGACGAAGCAACTAGCAATGTACGGTATTTGTAATAACTTCATTGAGCTATTGAGCTATTGAGACAACACCTAATGGCTTACTAAAAGCATACCCCATGTGTACGATCTACCATACATGGGCGTAATTTAAGGGCGTTTACCTCATACGATCAATAAAGTCTATCAATTTAAAATTCGAATTCGAGTGATTCTTAAATTTTATTAATTATTTTAGATACTTTGTATTCGTTATAGGAATTTAATGTAATATATATATAATAACCAACTTACCAACTAAAGTAACAGGTATGTTTTAATGAAAGAAATAAATTAAATATTAAAATATTAAAGAATTCTTCCTGAAAATTTGATGTATTATAAATCTAATAACATAATGGCGACGATTTAACCGGTTATTAATAAGCCAAAAAAGGGTTACATATAATATTATTCATGTACCTATCAATTCTCAATCACTACATACGATATAATTACCGAATGTGATCATCAATGCATTAATCATCGGGATAATTTATCTATAAATATATGGCCATTGATACCAATTTTATCTATTTTATCTTCATTTTATAAAAAAAAAAAGGAAAATGACGGTCGTTTCAAACAAAGGAATAATTCTCAAGGCAACTCCAAAGGGAATACCTAAAGTTGATGAGCACTTTGAATTAGTTCATCGTACAATTGACATTGAAAATTTGAAACTGGAAGAAAATGAAGTTGTTTTAAAAAATATTTATTTATCTTTAGATCCTTATATTCGTCCTGTTATATTAAGTAATCCTGCGTCAGTCGGTAAAATTGTAGTTGGTTATGGACTTTCTAAAGTTGTAAAATCAAATAATTCTAACTATAAAGTTGAAGATCTCGTTTATGCATCCACTGCAAATATTGGTAAATAATAAATATACAGTATAACTAACTATATAATGGGTTTAAAAAAAAAATGATTCAAAAATAATATATATATTTATTAAATTATTCTTTTGTCCGTTTTTTTATTAGGTTGGGAGGAATATTCTCATTTTAAATCTGATGCTGCTTTTACTTTGAAACACGTAAATAAAGAACTGTTAAAAGATACTCCATTGAATCATCATATTAGTCTTTTTAATGTGGGTGGATTAACTGCTTATGCGCCTCTTATGTCTATTGGAGAGCCAAAGGAGGGAGAAACAATTTTTATTTCGGTATGCAAAAATGAATCTTTTGATTCGTATTTGCTTCTTTTTTTATCTTTTTTTAAAAAAAAATCTTATAATAAAATTATCTAATTTTATAGACTGCAGCTGGTTCTATTGGACAAATTGTCGGTCAAATAGCTAAAATTAAAGGATTGAGAGTAGTTGGTTCTACTGGATCCGATGAGAAAGTCGACTTTCTTTTAAATGAATTAAAATTTGATGCTGCTTTTAATTACAAGAAGATTGGCATTGATAAGGTACATAACATGTTATAATATTGTGATAAAGAATTTTTTTCATGATAATTAGACACGGTGCATATTTTTTTAGGGATTATCTGAACATTGTCCAAATGGTATTGATATTTTCTATGACAACGTCGGGTATGTATTCATAAAAATATGATCATAATTACAACTTACATCACATTGGTTATTTTAACATAATTCTTTCTAAAAAATAGCGGAGAAACTCTTGATATAACAATCGATCATTGTAGTAGATTTGCTCGCATTATTATGTGTGGTATGATTTCACAATATAACATAACAAATCCTGAAGAAAAATATAAATATAAAAATATAGATAAGGTTTTCCTTAAACAAATTCGTATGCAAGGATTTAGCGCACCACAATATAAAGGAACGGATATCGAAAAAGCGTGCGGAAGAGATCTTGCTGAATGGGTTAGAGCTGGTAAACTTATTTATAAAGAGGATGTTTCTGTAGGGATTGAAAATGTTGCAAAGGGTTTTGTTGATATGTTGAATGGTAAAAATATCGGTAAAGCTGTTGCGAAATTATCTGATTAATTAAAAAATTATGGAAGGTTAGGAATTCTAAGTACAATATTTTTATTTGCTTACATGAAATATATAATAAAGTCTATATTAATTATTAAATTCCTCGTATTTGTGTGATATTATATTTGTAATTTGTGTATAATATAAAAAGTCCATAAATAAGTAGCAGATCGCGCCACACAGTTTTGATTTTTTTTAGTTGTATGGTAATGCTAAAATATTTAAATCTATCCTTTTGCAAAAAGCATTATACGTGACCAATACTATGAATAAAATTATGAACACATATTATTTTGTCATCTTAGCAAAAGAAGAGGTTGTGTTGCAGCTATTTTAGCCGTTTTCGTTAAGTTAGTTATGGTCTCGGTAAATTTTGTTCTAGACATGTATCTTATGTTAGAATTGCTGAGTTACTCGGCAAACAAAATTTGCTGACGAACAAATATTGAGACAGGATTTATCCGGATTATCTAATTACCGTATTTTGCGGTAAGTAAGCACCCCCCCCCGAAAATAAGCACCCCTGACCAGAATTATGGCGATTTTGACCAAAATTATGAGGATCTTGGCCGGCATCAAGTGCAAAAAAGGGTGCTTATATACCGCAAAATACAGTATTTTAACTGTATCCGGTTAATTTTAAACGGATATCCGGATTTAAAATTCGAGAGATGTATTTCAATATGTTAAAAATTTGAATTTTAATAAAGTTTATAAAATCAAGTTTAATATTAAATCTAAATGACTATAATGATTTCGTCATTATCGGTGCATACCTGAGTGGCACCAAACAAACGGTCATTTCAACTCAACTTGGTATTCCAGTAGCACTGTAAACGATACTATAAGAAGACACAAAAAACAGGTTCTGCAATACCTGAGAAGCGTCCTGGTCGTCCTAAATCACTTACTATGGGAAAAAAATCGAAGTATAATAAATTTTTCATATTTAGTTACTTTTATAATTTATTCTGTATGGGAAATAAGTATTTCTTTTACAAAATTTTAGGGACTATTTATAATTAATTAACAAATCTTTATATTCATGAACATTCATTCAATGATAACTTTTTGTTTACCTAAAATGATTATTTCTGTCATTTATTCTATGAATACCTAAATCACTAAATGTATGTTTCGATATATAAAAATAGGTAACAAGAGATCGACCAAGGCCAGAATTACGCCAAAAAGGAATGATCTACACTTATTACTTATTACAGAATCCTATAGAATCATTTCTACGCTGATCTAATCCGAATAAGTTATTTCAGGAGGAGGAGTACATTTAATCTATTTTGACAATAAGAATATTTTCTTTAGGACAATAAAAAGAGTTTGAAACCCACCAGCCTTAAAAGACAGACTTTGAGGACCGCGTTTTGCATCACGTGGCAAATAACGAAATATTTATAGTTTTTTCTTTCGTTCCATTTTAATAATATTGTAGTCTGTTTTTAACTTTATCACATAATGAAAATATTGTGAAACTTATTAGATCATTATACAGTATATTGTGTTTCATCCAACTAAAGAAAAATTCTAATAATAAAACCATACACAAAACTTGAAATTTACCTCAAGGAATAGAAGTCTGCCCTGATATAACCTAGTCAGCTGATTCAGCTCCATATGAGGCAACATCTTGATATTAAATTAATAATAATATAATAATGAATATTTATATAAAATCCTTCACCATTCCAAAAGTGAATACTATTAAATTTTAAGTATTATATATTTCAATTTAATAATATTATTATTGTTGCAATTTTTATTTGATTATTTGGATTTGTTTTTGCACAAATCATTTAAACAAAATTCCTTATAAAATTGTTCTTGGATTTTGATAGAAAAATTTAACGTAATTATTAAATATGATCAGTATTCAGCGTAAATGCATCTGTTACGTTTTTGATGTTTATTTATCATAAATAATTCACATTGAGAACATTACCATTCAAAACCTGAACTCCAATACTCGTTAGACGGTTGTTATCTTTTAGATTAAAGGTACTGTATAAAAAGTTAGTAATACATGCTCACTAAATTAACAATTTCGATTTCTAGGTATTTAAATTCCCTTTGCTGCGGAGTTGTCTGTTAACAAACCTACAAAGGTTGTATTTATCATTTAAAGTTATTCTATTAATTACTTTAAATAATAGACTAATAAAGAGTAATAAAGTACATTTGATCTTTACAATTCTGACTTCTTTAAAGTTTTATGGAATGACGAGGATCCAAAATTTAAAGAATTTCTAAGAGGTGTCTTTTCAAATAATATTAATTTTATTTATAGAAAGATAAAATCAAACTTTTGCATGATTTAAGATGCACATAGATCAAAGTGCTTCATAAAGACTTTCATATGAAAATATAATATCTTACAACGCTGATGATCACGGAGAATGTGTTTATTATAATAAACCGTTTATTGAAGAACGGTGTAAAGAATGTGACTGCGTTTTTCCCATCCGAAAGTTTCTTGATTCTTCTTTAAATATTCTCCTAATGTTCCGCCTTTTGCGTATTCAAGAACGAGAGAAAATTTTGATTCGTCTAAAATTATATAAACATATACAGTAAGTACTTGTTTGCGTGATTGCAAGAGAACATGACCCTAGAAATGATCTGTTCCATCTAAGTTCATATACAATTGATAATGCGACATTTTTTTTCAAATAACAGGAAAAAATGGGAATGTTTACTGAGTTTTATAACAACAAATAATCCTGAATATCTCAATATTTTTTTTTTTACTGCTTTATCTTTAAATTTCGTGACTTCACAAAGTTTAATAATATATCAACCCTTTTCCATTAAACAAAAATCTAACATTAACCGTTAACGATTTATCTAAATATTAGAAAATTTATATAACAACAATGAGCCTCGCACAGAGGGAAACAAATGGTTTCAAAACGGTGGAATAAAAAAATAATAACAAAAAAGACGGAAATATCAAATAAAAACAGAATCATCAATAAAGATTTAAAGACATTTTTATTTTTTACTTCTCGAAGGAGATTGCCGCTTAATATGTAGACTCATGGTTCAATTTCAAATTAACTCTTTCCATGACAAATTTTGTTTACACCAAAGACTTTTTAAATCACCAGTTACGATCATGTGAAGTAAAGCTAATGTTTACTGCGTTATCTCTTTTGCATTGGAATTAAACTATAATAAAATACAATAACGATAATTAGACTACACTTTTACCTAAATAGAGCTAGTCCGAAGTGATCATTTTTGCTGTGGTATTATTCCTCCTTTAATAATAATAACTTTGGATAACTACTGGACTGAAGCAGAAGCTAGCTGTTATTTAAAATCAAACCTTCCGATTAAAAGTTCTTCCACAGCAATCAAATTTACAATTTACTTGAGCTTATTACACTAAAGTTAATACCATTTATTCTAAAGAATCTTTCGATTCAGGATCTTTATAATTTTCATAGCATAAATGATAAATGAAAAAAAGAATTAAATCTAAAACTATTTAGAAAATCCAGAAACGAGCATCTTAAATATTGGGACTTTACATTATAGAAGCTGTATTATCAGCCTGAAGGACTGCGAAAAAAATGTGGAATGCTTGTAAAAGCTGAAAAGTCATATTTAAAGGCATTAAAATTCTGACTTTTTACTAATTATAAATATCCGTATTGTATTTATACATTTATCAGTTTATTTTTATTCATACATGACTGATTTACGTACATTATGAAATGTTTTTAATAACTGCCTTCACTAGCTATCTATTATCTTATACCAGTTTATTCCAAATGATAAACTTTGTATAAAGTTTACATGTATTTACGTCGCGCAGAGTGGGAATTATTATTTTGAACGGTTGAATGCTGGCTGCTTCTTTGTAAAAACAAATATCAATCGAAGGATTTAATAATTACATCAATTATGTTAAATGTTATTTTTTGCCATACTGTATTCACATTGTGTTTTATTTTTCTATCACAATAAGGCTGGAAGGCACTAGAACCACCATTGAAATGATCAGCAACTTTATATAAAGGCCATTTAAAGTTTGAGTATATTATACTGCCAAATCTATAGATCAAAGAACATCGGTATGAACAAATCCAGTATGTATTTAATAAATAAAAACTTATACAGTAAATGATACAATATAACCTTAAAAAATCGTGAATACGCAAGTTATAATGAAACATCGTTGAATACCTAAATATTGTGCTAAGAATTTTGAAACAAGCTGTAAATGATAACTTTAGCTGTTGGAGTATTAAGTTGTAAATGGTTCTATATAATTGTAAAACTGGAATAGTTCCCCAAAACAAACTCGTTTCAGGGGCAAAAATGTGAATCTATGTGTAAACTATATATGGATGGGTCATGTCTCAACCGTTACACAGGTCAAGATTAATACAAAGGAAATTATCGTCTAACTGCTAAATCCGTAAATCGGATAATAGAAAATCGGGTATTCCAAAACAAGCCTCTGTGAAACGGTAACATATTCCAAATATGATACATTTATAAATATCTGAGCATCAAAAAACATTTTCACTTTTTAAACTTTTCAAGAAACTTTCGCTATGTCTCAATCATCTCAATCATCACAAAATAGTGTAATAAGTGGGACATGCGAAAAATGTGGTGAGGAATATAATAATGAATACGAGTGGTGCAAGCAATGTCAGATAAACTGTTTAAGAGAAAATTTTACAAAATGGACTAGTGAAAATGAAATAATTGATGATTTTATTCAAGAAACGCAATTAAATGTTGATGACTACTATGATATATTATTTGAATGGATTCCATATAATCAGTTTAATGACGTTAAAGACATAAGCAAAAGTGATTCCGCTTCGATATATTCAGCGATATGGGAGGACGGTCCTTTATGTTATGATAATGATGAAAATGAATTGATAAGAGATTCAAACAAAAAGGAGGTTACTCTAAAAATATTGCATAATTCACAAAACAACACTGATGAATTTTTAAAAGAGGTATAAGATAAATTTAATTTTAAAAAATAAATCTATGTCTTTTAAATGTAATAATAACTTTTATATTAATAGGTTAAAACATATTCGGTTAAAGGACATTATAATTATGATACCCTTAAAATATATGGAATTTCTCAGCAACCAGATACTAAAGATTATATCATGGTTCTAGACGGTGGATACTGTGAAGAATATTGTAAAGAATGTGGTGAGAAGAATACTGACAAATGGTGGTGTAAACCATGTCAAATAAATTATTTTATGAAAGAATTTGCAAATTGGACCAGTGAAGATAAAAAAATTGATGATTTCATTCAAGAAAAGCAATTTAGCATTGAAAAGCATGATGACAAAATATTTGAATGGATACCATACGATCGGTTTAATGGCGTTAAGGAAATATCTGACGATGATTTAGGTGATCTTGTTACAATGTATTCGGCAACATGGAAAGATGGTCCATTATATTATGAAATTAATGACGATGAGAAAAGGGGATGGATGAGAAAATCGGATGAAAGGGTTAATTTAAAATGTTTACGTAACTTCAAAAACAATACTGAAGAATTTTTGAACGAGGTATAGATTGTATAAATAAATAGTTTAGAAAATTAAAAACTGCTTTATTGTAATAATAATTTGTTGTTAATAGGTTAAAGCATACTTGGCAAACGAAACAGATGAAACAGAAATATACGGAATATCTCAAAATCAAGACACGAAAGATTATGTCATGGTTTTTAAGAATGAATATTGTGAAAAATGTGATAAGAGATATATAGATACTGATCAATGGTGCAAGTCATGTCAAATAAATTATTTGAAAAAGTATTTCGCAAATTGGACCAGTGAAAATGAAAAGATTAACGATTTTATCCAAGAAATGCAATTACGCATTAATAGTAAAGCTGATATAATATTTGAATGGATACCATACAATAAGTTCAATAGTGTTAAAGAAATAAGTAAAAGTGATTCCACTACAATATACTCTGCAATATGGAATGATGGCTTATCTTCCTACGATAATGATAAAATGGAATTAATCAGAGAGTCAGATGAAAAAGTTACTTTGAAACTTTTACATGACTCACAAAATAAAACTAATGAATTTTTAAATGAGGTATGATAAATTGTTATAATTTTAATTGTAACCTTTTCTTTAATGTGATAATGACTTCTGTTTAAAATATTTTTACTAGGTTAAAACATACTCAGTTGAAGGACATGCCAATGATGACATTCCTAAAATATATGGAATTTCTCAACATCCAGACACAAAGGATTATATTATGGTTTTACAGGATGGATATTGCGAAAAATGTGGTGAACAATACAAGTATATTAAAGATAAATGGTGTAAATCGTGCCAAATAAATTATTTTAAAAAAAATTTTAAAAGCTGGACCAGTGGAAATGAAAATATTGACGGTCTTATTCAAGAACTGCAATTAAAATTTGATGAATATGATCATAATATATTTGAGTGGATATCATATGATCAGTTTGATAACGTTACAAGGTTAGGTGGGGATGCTTTTGTTACAATTTATTCAGCAATATGGAATGGTGGTCCATTACATTACCATGAGAAAAGAAAGGAATGGATAAGAAAGCCGGGTATGAAGGTCGCTTTAAAATGTTTACATAATTCACAAAACCTTGCTATCAACGAACTTTTAGATGAGGTATGAGATAAATTTATTTAACCCATATTTACTGGTCATCTGTGATTTTTTTATATTTTCGGGCAGGGGGGATAAAGAGAAATTTCACGCGTCACGTGAATATCGTGATTTTAACAGCTGCGCTGTGAAATAACTTTAATGCTAGTAATAATATATGTGCCTTATTTAATATATATATATATTTTTAACAGATTAATAAATATTCATTATCTGGCTATGATAGTGTTCTTCAAACATATGGAATATCTCAAAATCCGGATACAAAGGATTACACCTTGGTTTTGCAAGATGGATATTGTGAAGCATGCGGTAAAGAATATATTGATGGATGGTGTAAACCATGTCTAATGAATTACTTAAAAGATGATTTTACAAATTGGACCAGTGGTAATGAAAAAATAGATGTTTTCATTCAAGAAAAGCAACTAAAAGTTGATTATTTTCTAGATAAGATATTTGAGTGGATACCGTACGACCAATTCCATAACATTAAAAAGATAGGACAAGGCGGTTTTGCTACAGTATATTCAGCAATATGGAAAGATGGTCCATTGTCCTATAACACCTATTTAAAGATGTGGTTAAATGAAATAAATACAAAAGTCGCTTTAAAATGTTTACATGATTCAAAAAACGTGACAGATAAGTTCATGAAAGAGGTACGTGATTGGATTTATAAGTATTCATTTAAATGTTTTTTAGTAACTCCTTTATGTATTAATAGATTAAAGCGTATTCGATGGATGAGGATAGTCACGTTCTTGAAGTATACGGAATATCTCAACATCCGGATACAAAAGATTATATTATGGTTCTTGCGTATGCGAAGGGTGGAAATCTTCAGGATTGGATGAACAAGAATTATAAAAGACTTGATTGGAATGATAAATTATTAGTATTAGCCGATATTTGTAAAGGACTCAAAGGAATTCATCAAAGGAGGATGGTTCACTGTGACTTTCACACAGGAAATATATTGTTTAAATTTGATACTTATTCTGATTCCGAACTTAATGCATTTATTTCAGATATGGGATTGAGCGGGGAAATTAGTAATATGGATAATGAAAATATTTATGGCGTCATGCCTTATGTAGCTCCCGAAGTATTAAGAGGTGAACCCTATACTCAAGCAGCGGACGTATATAGCTTTGGTATGATTATGTATTTTGTAGCCACTGGAAGACAACCTTTTGCTGACCGTGAACATGATGAGTTTTTGGCAATAGATATATGTAAAGAAAGTAGACCAGTAATACACGAGCCAGAAGCACCAGAATGCTACATTGACTTAATAAGAAGGTGCTGGGATCCAAATCCAGAAAATAGACCAAAGATGACGGAAATTGAAGAAACGATTTTTTCGTTTCAAGAATCATACTATAAAAATGATCACGAACTCAATGAACAGTTTAGGGAAGCAGAAAAACATAGAAAACTACACCTTGATTATTCTAAGGAAGATAATGATACTATTTCTCAGGCCATTTATACTTCTCGGTTGCTTAATCCTTATTTAACTGACTGCTTAGACTGTGAAATATGATTCAAGTTGGATAAGATCATGAAATAATATTTTGTCATTAAACATTATTATTATTAAATATCATTGGTGTTATTATTCCCTACTTATATGATGTATTGTGTCGTTGAATTTAAAGTAATAATTATTTTTGTTCAACATTGATTATATAAAGTAATAAAGATCGGTTTGTAAATTGAACAAATTTAAGATCGGATGTAAGTTTACTCTCGCAAAGGTCGAAGATTGGCTAAACAAGCAGCCTTATATCAGATTTACAAGCCTCCTCCTCCGAAGATTATTAACTATTAATAAAAATTACATGACCAGATAGCCGTACATACAATTGATTTAATATCGAAATTTTTAGACCCTGAATATTTTTCGTATATAATATCCTACAGTTATCTAAATAAACTACGAAATATATCAACCGACCAGATAACCCAAATAGAAATGCGAGTTCAGATGTCATAATTATTACAGAAGAATTTGCAAAGCGTTTAGGATTGTATCCGATCCCTAGAGTAATGATCAACATCACGTTTTTGCGCAACACGGTTAAGTCTGTGCAACATATTTTTCGCATATAATCGAAAAGAAAGTTATGTATGTTAACCAGTACCTCTATTTTTTTCCGAGAAAATTGTGAAAAAAATGCTTAGTTACAGTACAGAGGTTGCCTTATAAGTAAGCAATAATACAAAATCATATGTTATGAAGGTTGAGGACTTCGCAATTTCGAGATCGCCAGGCGTTAGTCCAACTTTATGTTTTGCTGTTATGTGAATAAGCAGATTCCATACTCGTGTGCTTTCAAAGCTTTCTTGGCAATGTTAATCACGTACCATGGCTCCTGTCCTTCGATCTTCCTTTTCAGCAAGATATATGTAGGAACTTGTGGAAGTTCAACCAACCTTCCCTCAAATACTCTTCCCGCAAAAAATTTAGGTATGTATATGCCAGGAGTTATGTTTACATGGAGCGAGAGTAATTTCTCACTATTGGTCTTGTATTTAGGAAAAGTAGTATGTCTTCCAGCGCCGATAGCGATATTATAAGTCTTTAATGCGGAAAATAAAATATATTTTTGCGATTGAGATCCCCCTCTTTTTTCTCATATAGTTAGAAATACACTTTCGGGATTTTGGAAAAATGTTGACTATAACGCCCAAGATCTTTGATTGAGGGGGATTTTATAATACAGAGAACCCATGCGAAAGAAGACAGGATTTTTCCTATTCAACGGAACTTCCCTATCAAGTAGTTAGAATTTCTTTATATTCACATCATTTATTTCGCAATTTTCATGTATCAGTTGCTTCGGCAACTTCCTAAATAAACTACATGAGAAATCGGGTCACATCAGCCTAAAATCGTGTGACGATTGGCAAATTATCACTCCAACAAAACTTTTAAACATTAAGTGATGTATTAATTATTTAATTAGGGATCGGAAATTGTTCTAACAATATTTTTTCGTTCCTGGAGAAATATATATATTATTATGTATTGTAACAAGGCTAGTGAAACATCAAATGTATGAAGTGATTTTAGCCAGTTTCACTAGGGGTATCTCTGAGTTGAAAGACATAAGATCCAATGGTGTTTTCATTTTTCTAGACGATCATTATAAAAAATTCACACATTATTTAAATATCTTTGTTTCCCTTCATGGTAATTAGAAAATATCTATTTTTGGTTCACTTTCCCATTTGGGTATAGCAAACCAAGATTAGTGGAAGTGATACGTCATATACCCAATAGAGCCTATGTGTTAAGCGCAATTGTTATTCGTTGATAATAAAATCCATCCGAGAAATATCCTCTTCCTAAATATATCAAATGGCATCACTGTTGTACTAAATGTCATGATGTATAACATAGACGTTATTTTCCGCACATGGAATAGATATTGAATGGATTGAAAGTTACTTAACATTAGTTGATAAAACGCAAATCATAATTTCGTTTCAACATTTGATATCAATGGGAGTTACACAATCAACTTATGTTATTTGTCATCCATTTGGAAATTCCTCCATTGTTTTCATTTCGTTGATACAATCAATGTGTTTGAAAATGATTTTGCTTAATATAATGCCTTATCCTAATTTATGTCAAAAAAAAAATATTCAAATGCTTTTTACTTCATCTTCCAAAGTATCGGATTGTCCTCCAGGCAATTCTATTTTGACTATTTTTGATTTGCGATTTCATTAATATATATATATTGTTTCGGAAACTCTTAAACAAGTCTGATGCTAGTATTGCCTGTTATTTTTTTCGCAAATGTACAACTTCAACAAGCAATGGGATGAACTAATAAATTCTTTGGTTAATTGGTTTGTAATGTAAACGTATCTACACTATAACTTTGGATCATTGAAGTGATTGAACTATACATCAGGGATTTGCCAAAGCATTACCGCGATCTCAACAAATTTGATAATAAAATCATCAAAAATTCCCAAAGAAAAAAAAACATCATTGTTTTTAATTTGCATGATGGATTTTGGATTTTAATAAATAAATAAAATAAATAAGGTATTACGTTTTGAATATTGGACAAAATTTTGAAATTCACGTGATATGTGATACAGATTTGTATTACATATAATACATGAACGCGAACGCGAAATAAAATCAGATTTTTTTTTACCGTTTTAGACATTTTGTTTTAACAATGAGTGTAGAAAAGAGTAAATGATTTTTATCTTTATAATTTTTTTGATAATTATTCTGTATTTATTATTAAATTAACCGTGTTGGTTTATCAAAAGCTTTAGAAACTGAGTTGCCGTCCTATTTAAAAGAAGTTTTACCATTCGATTACAATTATCAAGTTGAAAAATTAGACATACTTCCGTCATTATTCACTGAAGAAGGTATAGAATTGAAACAATGTATAGTTGACTTTTTAATAAACATTCAAACAAAAGAGGGAGCTTCACTTTGGTTTGAAAAATTTCAAGAAAAATCAAAAACAACAATGCGTATAACCAGAGGACAAGTTATAACAGGAAAAAAAATTATTTTTAAAGAAGTAAGGCATTGTATACATAGTGCAACTGTGAAGAAAAAACAGGGTTCAAGGGTTAGTAAACGAGAAAATGGCCATCGTTCACGTAATATTAACTGTCAAGCTAAAATGCTAATGCGCATTGAAAAAAGAAAGATGTTGATGCATGTACATCTTGAATATACTCACAATCACATCCCATATTCAGCAGGATCTCTTAGTTTCCGTCCAGTTAACAAAATTACTAGAGATAAATATATTGAACTATTTAAAATTGGGCACTCTCCAACAACTGCACTTTATACTTATGAAGATAGTTTACATTTAGCAGCTGCAGATGAAAAAGAACTTATTCCTTTATTGGCTGATCGAGCAACAAATCCAGATTATTACTTTGTACACAATCTTTACAATAAATATAAAGGAATTAGTTTAGGTGCAAATAATGGGTCAAAAATGTTTGAAAAATTACAAGAAGAAGTTCAATTGTATAATGATTCAGGATTAGGGAGTGCAGTATTACACCAGTATGATAAGGAACTTGGCCAGCCATTTGTTCTTGCCATTGTAACAAATATAATGAAAAGAGTGCATGAAAAAGTTAGGCAGGCAGGAGAAATATGTTATTTTGTTACATCATCACTAAATACTTCAGTTACATTATTATATACAAGCTGTGCAGCAGGAGCGCTTCCTCTTGGTCTTTTTTTAACCTCAGATGAATCTGAAATTACAATTGAATTTGCCATTAATAAATTAAAGAGTATTTTGCCTCAAAATGCTTTTTTTGGCCGAGGTGTAGATTTAGGCCCTTCTGTATTTATAACTGGTGATTCTGCAGCTGAACGTAATGCTATTGAACTTTGTTGGCCCAAATCAAAAAGATTTCTTTGTGTATTTCATGTATTACAAGCGTTATGGCGTCGGTTATGGAATTCTAATTATCAGATTAAAAAAGATGATTGTCCAACAATTATTTCAGATTTTAAAAGGATTTTATACGCTAATTCAGAAAATATTATGAATACTGAATATCAGAAATTTCAGCTACAATGGTACAATAAGTATTCAAAATTAAAAAAACATTGTTCAATTCATTGGGAAAGAAGAGAGTTTTGGGCAGTATCATTTCGAAATGGTATTAACTATGTGGAACGGAGTTTTGGTGTTATTAAAGATGTTATCTTTAGTAGGATTAGAGCTCATAATCCTGTTCAAATTTATTTTTTTATTGTTGGCAATATGGAACGATTTTATGAAAGAAAACTTTTAGCTATTGCAAACAAGAAATTTAATAGCATTTCGAAAAGATTTCTTTGTCCTGGATGGGAATCTGTCGATCAAAATAAAATTAGCTCCACTAGTATTGGACACATATTTTGTGTTCAAAGTACAACACAATTAGATGTATTTTATACTGTAGATTCAAATATTGGTGTATGTACTTGTACTAAAGGTATTGCGGGAGGACCTTGTAAACATCAAGCTGCAGTAGCTGTTAAATATCATCAATCTTCTATTAATTATATACCATTATTATCTCTAGATGATCATATATGTTATAGTTATATTGCACAACATTAGTGTAATAGACAAATCTTTTTATGTAGATTTTCGTGCTAAATTAAAAACTGAAAAGGCATCTAATTCATTGGAAAACTATACAAATTCAATGGAAAATTCTAATATTTCATTAGAAAGCAATATAAATTTGGAAAACAATACAACTTTTTCTAATTCATTAGATACAAATTTAATTGACGAACATTTGAAATCATTAAATATGAATTCATTAGAGACTGCAAGGTATAGTAGTAAAGACTTGATTTTTTTTTAGTAATATTACTATATTAATGGTATTTTTTATTTAGAACATCTTCAGAGTTAGAACTTAATCACCAAAATCGAGAATCACGTATTAGATTAATCAAAGAATTCTTGGATTCTGTTTATCAGGATGTTATTGATAATGATCAATTATTATCAGGAATAGAAAATTTTCAGAAGGGATATGAAAAATCAAAGAATAAATCTAACGGGCAATTGGTATCATACTTGCATCAAAATTATCAAAATTTTGACTCAAAATTTAATGTAAAGAATCGTTCAAAAAGTCCTGTACAAGTAACTTCAATTCAATCCAAGGAAAATGGTCCTATTATGATGCCAGCAAGGAAAAAAAGAAAAGTCTCAAAAATATCACATAATTTGTCAGGATCTATAAACGATAATGTAATTAATTTTCATAATAATTAATTTTAAAGAAATTATCCTTTTGCGTTGATATTTTTGATTCATCTATTATAAAACAATTATATGCACTTCTAATTTTTGTATATATAGGTATATAGTAATTCAAGTATAAATTCTTATTAAAAAAAATCAATAAAAAAACAAAAATTCCATCCGAACAGAATAAAAACGAGTTTAACGAGTTTAAATAATTTGATATAGTTAAAACATTTTCGCAGAATTTGATATGTAAATAATGGGAAAATCAAAGTTAAACAAATACATAAATTTTATTAGGAAATTTCTTGTAATTTTTAATATAATCGTCACGTCATGTCAGATGTACTGTACATAATCGCTCAGATTTTCTTACTTGTTACGTGAAATTAAGTACAAAGTTGATAAAGATAGAAAAATTTTACTCTTTATATAACTTTAATTTGTTAAATATTATTTATTAGTTATGCTACGATAGATCATTCACTTCCATATAAACCATTTTACCGAATCCGAATCGTCCATTTCGCCAAATTCCGTTTCGCCAAAAATTGGTAGCGATTAACATTTTTATAAAAATATTCATCGCGCAATGAAAATAAGATAAATAAAATTAAATTATTTTAGAAATTTTTTTTTCCAGGATGTTATCACTTCAACATTCAAGTAACTGATATTAATTATTAAGCAATAAATAATAACTTCATTTTCCTGAAAATATTTATTCACGAAAAAGTAAAAAAAAAATTTAACGTATTATAAACAACGAGGTAAATTTAATAAAAATCAAAATTTTATCCAGAAAAGATTACTTTATGTTTAATTAATTTGATATAGTTAATTTGATACTAAATACAGAATAAAGATAGAAAAATTTTACTCTTTTCTACAGTAAAAAAAAACTACACGCCCACAAAACGGAGGTGCATCCCAAAATCTGATATAACGATGATACTGTATGTTGGGATCCTTCAAATTAAATTTTTCACGGCTTAGCCAAATGGGTGACTGATACATCCCCATGAAAAAAAAATGTCCAAAGAATGCTTAAACTATAAAAAAAAATTTTTCAAATTTTTCTAATACAGAAAATGCCCAGATGTAACTGTATCATTCATAGGATTTTGTAATATTTATCAGTTATATGAATACCTTTCTTCATTATACAGTATTTACTTGACGAGAGGGTCATTCTTTCTGTATTTAGAAAATACTTGGAAACGGAATGGGACATCATTTTCTATAGATTCACATGTAATAGATTTCATAGGATTATATTTATGAAATCTTGCCAGTATAAACTCTCGACGCTCTAATTGTAACCAAACCGCCTAAGCACAATGTAAATAAGACATTAATCACAAATCACTTACCGATTATGATAAGCAGGCCGTGATACTTGTTCAATACATACTGATACGTTTTTCTGACGAATTAAAAGAGGTATTAATAAAATGTATCATAATATTATAAAATTTTAATAGTCCGAGTGAAAAATCAGAAAATAATATTGAAATATAATTAAAATAAAAAAATAAAATAAAATTTAAAAAAATGAAAGGGCGAAATTTCATAAAAGTGAAGAAAGATCTTCATAATTCAAGTTGCGAAAAAAGTTGGGGAACGATCCCCAACATTTGCAATCTCAAAATTCAAACGCTCATCATATAGCATAAAATTTATCGTCTTAAATACAAGTAACACACCTATCTTTGATTGCGAAGGACTATTTGGGCTACTCTTAAAGAGTCAGTTGGCAATGATACAGGAGCTTCTCTCTCCAACATAACTTACAACGCGTCATATATAAAGTCTCCAGAAGAATTGAGTGTGTATTTTTAAATAAATTGTTATATTAAAAAAAAAGATCGATATGTTTTTCTGACAATTAAAAAATGAAAAATATTAATAAAATATATCAATATATCAATAATATTATAGAATTTTAATAGTCAGAGTGAAAAATCAGAAACAATATTGAAATTTCATGAAAGTGAAGAAAGATCCTCACAATTTCAAGTTGCGAAAAAAGTCGAAGAAAGATCCCCAACATTCGCAATCTCAAAATTCAAACGCTCAGTATATTGTTCATCATATAACACATAAAATTTATCGTCTTAAATACAAGTAAATACAAGTAACACACCCACCTTTGATTGCGAAGTGAAAGGACTACTTTTGGGCTCTCTCTTAAAGACCAAAGAGTCAGTTGGTAATGATACAGGAGCTTCTCTCTCCAACAACGCGTAAAATAACTTACAACGCGTCATACATAAAGTCTCCTCATCAATTAGACTATCGAGACTATCGATAACACCTTCCGCATAGCCTACGCGTCAACCACGTCAACTGAAGGAGAATTGATGTATGAAAAGTGTGTATTTTTTCATTATATTAAAAAAGACTGATCTGTTTTTCTGACGAATAAAAAAGAGGTATTAATAAAATATATCATAATATTATAAAATTTTAATAGTCAGAGTGAAAAATCAGAAATAATATTGAAATATAATTAAAATAAAAAAATAAAATAAAATTTAAAAAAAAACGAAAGGGGAAATTTCATAAAAAAGTGAAGAAAGATCTCACAATTTCAAGTTGCGAATAAAAGTTGAGGAACGATCCCAACATTCGCAAACTCAAAATTCAAACGCACAGTATATTGTTTCATCATATAACACATAAAATTTATCGTCTTAAATACAAGTAATACACCCACCTTTGATTGCGAAGTGGAAGGACTGCTTTCGGCTCTCTCTTAAGAGCCAGTTGGTAATTATACAAGGGCTTCTCTCTCCAACAACGCGTAAAATAACTTACAACGCGTCATATATAAAGTCTCCTCAGCTAGCTATTAGACTATCGATAAATAGCCTACGCGTCAACCGCGTCAACTGAAGGAGAATTGATGTATGAAAAGTGTGTATTTTGTTATATTAAAAAAGATTATAACAGATAACGATGTAAAAAAAAAGATATAAAAAATTGGGGTGTATATATATATTTTTTATGTCACACAGTTCATCCGTGATCAGCCAAGCTTTTTATAGAGTATTTGCAATAAGTCATTTTAATAAGACGCAATTGGTCAAGTTTCACAATATTTGCATCAGTTAATCAGACACCGTTGTAAAGTCCGAACTCCGATTTCATTGGATGGCGCTACGTGAATGGATAGAGAAACTCACGTGATTGATCATTTTCGGACAATTATCAGCCATTTAACTAGCTAATTTTAAAAGGGTAGAACAGAATGGATTAAGTTTATTTATAGGAAGATTTTTTTTGTTATTTGTTTTTTAACAAAATTAATTATATCATTTTAATCTTTTTATTATTTTGTACATTTATTTAGTTAATGAAAAACAATTACGCATGGTTAATCATAAATCGGGCATAATATCCTTTACAGATATGGTTATCGATTTTATCAGATGGAAAACCAAAAATATTTATGGGTTATAATTGAATAAAATACAACATGACATATTTATACTTAAAATACATTTTTTAAATTTAATTGTTGGTAAGAATTATGTATATTTGACGCGAGAGATTATATTATTATCTTCTTTCTCGAGAAGTAAAATATATTTGATAACATTACACGAAGATTTAGTAATCAAAATGAGAAAATTTTATAATTAAAAAAAAAAGTTCAAAGCTAGTTAGCCTAACGGACGTGATACTCTAACAATCTCTTAAGGCTTATTGTCGGCAAAGATTTAATAATAGGCTAATTTAATAATATATTTACCAATATTTTTACCACTCAACATATCAACAAAACCTTTCGCAACATTTTCAATTCCATCAAATATTGTCTCCTTATAAATAATTTTACCACTTTTAATCCATTCTATAATTTCTTTCTCATATTCTTTTTCAATATCTGTTCCAATATAATCATTTACAACAAATCCTTGAATATAAAGTCTTTTCGTAATAATATTTTCTAATGTCTTTACTCCATATTTTTCTTTTGGATCTGTTATATTATATTGTGATATCATACCACAAGCCACAATACGTGCAAAAAGATTGCAATGATTTAAAACTACTTCAAGAGTCTCTCCACTATTTAATATTTAGAATAAATAAAAAACGAATACTTCACGCAAAAAAAAAAAAAATTATGATTAGTGATTACATACCCAACATTTTCGTAATAAATATCTATCCCATTTGGACAATATTCGTATAATGCCTAGAACATCGAATGGTTCAATATCAAAAAAAAAAAATGCTCTATTAAAAAAACTTATCACACTGCTGTACCTTATCGAGCTCGACTTTATTATAATTAAAGGCAGAATCAAATTTTAATTTATTCAAAAGATAGTCAACTTTCTCATCAGATCCAGCAGATCCAACAACTCTCAATCCTTTAATTTTCGCTATTTGACCGACGAGTTGTCCAACAAAACCAGCAGCAGCCTAAAAGGATTAAAAAAAATTATTATTATTATTAAATATATCTTAATGAAAAGATCAAATAAAAATAAAATTATTTTCGTCACTTACTGAAACAAAAATTGTTTCTCCCTCTTTCGGTTTTCCAATATATTTAAGGGATGCATAAGGAGTTAATCCACCTCTTTTAATAAAACTAGCGAAATAACTCAATGGGATATCTTTTAATAAATCTTTATTTATTAAAAAAAAATTAGAAGTAGCATCAGATTTGATGTGAGAATATTCCTCCCAACCTAAATTCAATGCATAAACTAAATCTCCGACTTTAAAGTTAGGATTATTTGTCTTTATAATTTCAGAAACTCCAGCGCCAATTATAATCTGACCGATTTGTACAAGTTGTTTTCCAGATGAAGCTTTATTGATTGTTCGTTCATGTTTAGGTTCGGGTTCCTTTAAAGTCAAACGAACATAAGGATCTAATGACAAATATAGATTTCTTAAAACAAATTCATTTTCTCCCAATTTTAAATTTTCAATGTCAATTGTACGATCAACTAGTTCGAAGTGCTCATCAGCTTTAGGCATTCCCTTTGGATGTGCCTTAAGAACTACTCCTTTGTTAGATATGACTGTCATTTTTTTTTTTTTAAAAAAAAAAAAATAATCATTATCAAAGCTGTATTTATACTAATCACGGAGAATATATTTGCCGCTTTTGATTACTAATTATGAAAACTCTCCTGTCGATCACTCGACCTAAAATTTTATACGGAGAAGTTTACGTTGGATTATAATGTAATATGGTTTATCGTAGTTGTTATATATACTTTCGCAGATAGGTGTGACGACTGTGACGTCCCAAAATAAAAAAAAAAATAATGATAATTATGTAATTATAATTGCAGCTCCGTTTTTATTCATGCACGATGGCAATCGACCCTAAGTCTTCATAATTTTATTATATTTCATAATTTACAATAAAATAACAAGTTTAGTATATATAACTATATGATAATTAATAGTCAGCTACTTTTACAATAGTTTTTCCAATATTTCTACCGTCGAATAAATTAACAAAACCTTCAGCAATATTTTCAATTCCATCAATCAATTTCTCTTTATAAACAAGTTTACCAGCTTTAATCCATTCAGTAAAATCCTTTTCAAATTCATTTTGAATATCTGTTCCAAGATATTCCGATACAATAAATCCTTGCATAGTAATACTTCTTAAGAAAATAATTTCTAAATTTTTTACTCCGTATTTTTCGTTAAAAGATAAGTTATATTGTGATATCATACCACAAACCACAATACGTGAAAATTGATTGCAATGATTCAAAACTGTTTCAAGAGCCTGTCCACTATTTAATTTTTAGAATAATTAAAAAAAAAAAAACTTTACGAAAATAAAAGATTATGATCATATAGTATTTAAAATTTAAAATAATTACATACCCAACGTTTTCATAATAAATATCGATACCGTTTGGACAATATTCGGATAATGCCTAAAAATATGAACGTATTAATTAATAATGAAAAAAAAAAATAACGTATTCACCTATTTTGCCGACACCTTTTTCACTGATATAAAAATTCACCGACGTCATTTTGCCGACATAGTATTAACGGTTACCTTTGATTAATTTCACAGTATTAAGAAATTTTTCAATGATATACAATTTCGGTGAAATGGAGTAGATAAATTTTCATGTCGGTAAAATGAAAGTCAGCAAAATGGCGTCGGTTAATTTCATGTCGGTGAAATGGCTGTCTGTAACTTGTATCGCAACCAAAAAATAATGCTCAATATCAAAAATTAACATATTGTACCTTATTAAGATCAGTTTTCTTATAATTAAAGGCAGCATCAAATTTTAATTCATTCAAAAGATAGTTAACTTTCTCATCAGATCCAGCAGAACCAACTACTCTCAATCCTTTAATTTTAGCTATTTGACCAACAAGCAGTCCAATAGAACTAGCAGCAGCCTAAAAGAATAGGTAATTTATTATAGATTCTTTTTTTTTTAAAAAAAAAAAAAATGATCAAATAAATATAAAATAATATATATTGTATACCGAAACATAAATTGTTTCTCCCTTCTTTGGTTTTCCAATAGATATAAGGGATGCATAAGGAGTTAAACCACCCATTCTAAGAAGACTAGCGTAATAACTCAACGGAATATCTTTTAATGATTCTTTATTTATGGGTGAAAAAATCGCTGCAAAATCAGATTTGACATGAGAATATTCTTCCCAACCTAAATTAAAAATGATTTTTGTTATAAAAAGGTTTTTTTAACTTGTTTGTGTACGTTTTAAATATTACTTACCAACAGGTCCATAGACGAGATCTCCAACTTTGAAGTTAGGATTATTTGTTTTTACAACTTCAGAAACCCCAAGGCCAATTATAACTTGTCCAATTGGAACTCTCTTTTCAAGTAACGTGTCGACTGATACATATTCTGGTTCTGGTTCTCTTAAAGTAAAACGAATATAAGGGTCTAAAGATAAATATATATTTTTTACAACAATTTCATTCTCTCCCAAGTTCAAATTTTTAATGTTAATAGTACGAGGAACTAATTCAAAATGCTTATCGGCATTAGGTAATCCTTTAGGATATTCCTTGAGAATGAGTCCTTTGTTTGATACAGCCATTTATTTTTTTATTTGTTTTTTAAGTAAAAAAAAAAAAATGTATGATTGGAAATTTATTATCAAAACTTATATTTATAGAAAAAAAAATCAGTTAACCTCGAAAATAATTTATTTGTTGTACTAATTAATTAAAAGAAATCCTTAATGAGGATCAAAAATATTATCGCTTTTACACAAATATAAGATGCTTAATAAGGAAAATCAATTTAAGTATAATGTGAGTCATGTGAACTTGAAAGTATTATTAATTAAGTAACATTTTAAGTTATTTTTTTTCATAGGGCTTAATTAGGGAATAATTGACCTATCGAAAAATTAGTAATCGATTAATCAAATGATTTTTGAGTCTTAATAATCAATATAATTTGATTGACGATAAATTCTCACCAATTAGTCATTATCAATCAAATAAATCCAATTAAAGTAATAATTATACTAAATTAGTTTTCATTCTTTTGAATTTAGTCAATTAGATAACAAAAATAAATAATTATTCTTAATATTATATGCAATTTATTCGTCATCCTTCTTTGCCTATCGTAATTATTAATTGGTCATTTGAGTATTTCAGATTTCTGCGAAAATAAGATAAGCCAATACCACTGATGCGATTTGATCGATCGATCATATTTACTAGAATCGGATAAATGATCGGCCGATAAGCCGGTCATTGTTCTAGTAAAATTTGCTATCACCTGCCATTTACACAATAGTAAGTTATAGATTTTAAATTTTCAAACCAGTTATGTAGTATAGTACGTATGATTTTAAATCGTACGTACTACTTTGATTTCTAAATATAGAAAAAAATCATACATATCATACTTTTTACCATACACTTTATATTTGTATTCATGATCTTTATTGAATTTAAATTTTTTAATTTTTTTAATTTCTCGTAGAACTTAAGTAAAAAAATTGAAGCTGCAAAATATTAAAAAAATTATAAGATTTCTTGCTACATTATAACCCTAATTCCGTTTTCTTTACTAAATTAGCCAATTCTATAGCTTAGATAATTTCTTTTACAACTGAGAGAACTATTAATTAGAGAAAGAATAATATATTTTTCGTATTTAATATATTGTGTAATTGTCTTTTGTATAACTGTTGATCAAACTTCGAATTATCATAATTATGTGTTATTTTGTACGTATACTATCATACATACATATTATTTTATACTGTGATAATACCATACATACAAAGTAAAAAACTATACTAATATTATATAGAAAATTGCCCAATAAGATCGGCTAACCAAATTAATAATAAACTAAACCAAAATTGTTATTATGATTATCCAAATGAGGATATGCAATAATACTATTATCATGCCTAACTCGTATTGTTTGGGACAAATAATCATTTAATCATTGGTGACAAAAATAAAATTTATATAACTAAATTTTGCTTGCATTTTAAAAAATTATCATCTATCGATTTGCCCTTTTTAAATCGTATGTATTTTAATAAGCATAACAAAATATTAAGGGCTTTGCACTTTTATTTTTAACATTAATATCAAAAACAAAAAATACAAATATTTATAATGTGTAATTTACAACATTTTCGTTCCACTTTACTTAACTCCCAAATTTTTAAAAAAAATGCTTAACTTCCAGAATAATATTATATTTAGTATTATTATAAAACTACAATAAATAACAATGATAATTAAAATATACAAATTGAAAAAAAAACTATTCTACATATTTAAAGGCCATGTGAAATCGAAAAACTTAGATAGCTGGGATTTCGTCCATAAATGTTGAGATTTCGTTCATCAATACTTGGTTCTCTAATACAATCTGCAACCCTTGAGAGGAAAATTATATTTATTGCTAATATTGATTATTTCGTCCAATAATAGTCATTGCCGGAAAGAAGTGCAATGTTTAACATTTGGACTATCGGAGCCACTATGATTTTTACTTTATAAACTAAACTAACAAATTTTCCTATGACGATCTGATCTCTCTAATAATTTATAGTTTTGTGGCCGGGATAAACACATAAATCGTATTTATGATTATAATTATTATATGTAAGGATATGAAAACGTATTTTAAATTATTCACAGGGATATTTTTGGTGTAAAATATGAAACAAATTTCATTAATGATTGCAAATATATGAACAAGGAAATCAAATATGAAACCTTTTAATATTGATAAAGAAGCTGCAAGACAACTAAATTGATAACAACGTCAGTTTTGTAATTACAGAAAGGATTGAAATCCAAGAGTGGCATTGCGAATTTTTCGTGGTTTTTATAAAATACTATACTTGGTAGAATGTATAATGATAAAAGATAAAGAAGATCTTCGAAAACTCCTTTAAAGGTTAGTTTGGATATTACTATTTTAAAGGTTTGTTATTCCGTTAACTTGAGTTCTTCTGCCTTTTTTTCGTCTGAACCTTTTGAGTTTAACCAATTTGCCTCGATATCTAGTTTCGGTTTTTTCTCTTTCGTGCCAAATAAAAAAAACTATCAGTATAGGAACAAGCGCATTGATTACTTGATCAAATACATCTTGTCTAGGATCATATTCGTCAGCAAAAGCTAAACTAAAGGATGACAAGAGAATAATTCCAAGGAGAAGACGTTTTAAATGGCGCATTTTGTTAGATAGTTGCTGTAATAATTAGTAGTTTAAGGTGAATATATATATGTTGAGCATCATATTACTAAGAATAACTTCTTGAACACGCCAGTTAATGGGGCTAATTTATTTGTATATTATTTTTCCAAATATAATGGTACAAATGATTATTTTCTGGGAGATTCTATTCTTGTGATTATCTTTCTGACGCACAATATGTGGGTGGGATTTCCAAAAACAACAGTGCAAATAACCTACCTTAGACGATTACAAGTAAAACTTACTAGTAATCTTCAATAAAGACTGGCGTACGACATGCTATCGAACAATACAAAAGAAGATTCTAATCAGCATAATCTACCATAAATCGTTATTTTGGTACAGCACATTATCGAATAATAAATCTTTAAATTTGTTTCAGTAAATAAACAGATTCACAATAAAAAAAAAAGTTTCTGGACCGCATTAACTACATAGACTATTGTGTTGTATTATTTTTGTAATCGTTGTTTATAATTAGAATGGCTAAAATATTGTATTGGAATGCTGATATGTTGCCTGATTAAATGGCGAATTATTTACACACTTAGCTCCTTTAGTATAAGAAAATAAGAATTATCTCCTGGCTAATTGGAATAGTAAAATTTTACTTCTCAATCATTGGAGCCTTGAACTACCCTAGCCGCCTAGCGTTACCACAAAAAAAAGCACTGTGACGCCACAAGGTTATTGTACAAGAAAATATTTTCTTGCTCAATTTGCTGTTTCGCGCGAAAAAATATAAGAGAAAGAACTTCAAAAATATTTCAATTTCAAATATAATAAGAACCAAAATTTTAATATTTTTAATATTTTAACATTTCATTTCAAATTAAAATAAAATGTTTTATATATATTTTATTATAAAGTTTTAATAAACAAATACAAAAATACAAAAAAAAATTACAGAAACTTTAAACTTTTATTTGTCAATAAAATACTCAAGTTAATTAAATAAATTTAATTGACAAAAGCCATAATTTAATAAAGTGCCAAAATAATTCTGTAAAATAAAAGGTATCATATATACGCGCACAGTAAATTTGAAACAACAATAATTCCATGAATATTTACTTATTTTCTGATGGAATTTCTGATCTAATTTGGTCTTATGCATAAACTATTTTCATTGCAAGATCATAAGAGGTTCATCATCAAGAATCGTTTGCTTTAGAAATTCATGTTCCCTGGTTAGGTTACATAATGAGCGCTATAATCTAATAATGTATCAGCTCTTTCAATTGCAGCGATAATAAGTTCTTGTCTAATCGTGGCCATGATAATATTTAAAAATTTTTTAATTATGGAAGGGAAAAAAAGTGTGTTAAATCCTGGGTTGTTGATTTATCATCGTATTTATAATTCACGAAATTAATTTGAGGTCGGATCCATCCAACAAAAAGGCACGAATAATTAACCGAAAAATACTATAAAAAATTATGGTACAAGAAGAGCACGTGACCGTAATAATCGTAATTTGCGTGGGCCAATATAGAAAAGAATCGAGAATCATTTTCTTCTAATATAACACTTTCGGATGGTAGAATTATTTTAATTTCTAATTTATTACATCGCAATTTGCTATATTAAATTATATTTCATAAGTTAGTCTGAAGTAAAAGTCCGTTATAGATGAAATTTCTGCATGATACGACGCTGGAATAACTAAAGATTCGATATCGTGTTACGTGTTCGTTATGAGATATTATGAAAATGGGAATTTATATTCGTATCTTGACGAATCAATGGGAGCTCTTTTTTTGGAACGCGGTCTCGTTCACGGAAATTTACATGGAGGGAACATATTGGTTGAGAACGAAATGGATTCAATAAATGCTAAAATTACAGACACAAGATTACATGGACCTGTTGATAAACAAATATGTTCTAAGCAAATTTACGGAGTAATACCCTTCGTTCCTCCTGAAATCTTTAAGGAATATATATATACAGCTTTGACATGGTCATGTGGATGTTATCAGCTGGTGTACAGTCACGTCAGAAAGTAATGCCCGATTTGAAAATGAGGACAAAAACAAATATATTTGTATTTTTTCACCAGTATATACATTAATAAAAAATTTATATCTAGTTTGCTTCTTATACTACATCAAAATTTCACAATCCCAGGGTGGCAGCCTTCCCAAAAACAGAACTATTTAAATTTCCATTTTTTCTTCAGTCCAGCTTTAAATTCAACTACAGCTCTTGGGAGGAGGTCACACTTCTGGTTAAT
>QZLH01000001.1:325019-374596 GCA_003833135.1 Oehlia diaphana
TGATCACTCACGATATATCGTTAATGTCAGTTGATAGTAGGCATGGGGGCTTGAATCTGTCTTTTCTACAAAGCTTACTTAGAGTACTCGAGTCTTCTAATATATTTTTATCATATATTTTATTTTTTAGATTCTCATGTTTCACCTTAGGCAATAATAACTTAACATAACAAGAAATCTTTATAAATTTAAGGAATAGTTTTTATAGAAAAATAAATTCCGGAGGCCAGATAATTAAGATAATTAAATATTATTTTTTTTTAAAAAAAATGAATTTTATTATTAAAATCTCAATTTTTTATTTATTTAAGAAAGGTATTTTATTATCCTATTTGGATTATTTATAACAAAAATCCTGCATACAAAAAATTTATCTTTATAAATTCGCACATTGTGATACTAACATTGTTAACATTGTAAAAATCTTTTAACTCATTTGTAATAAAAAATATTACCAAAAATTTTCATACCATTGATAATGATTAGTTTTGTATTTTGTTTATTTTGTTTTGAAAAAGTTAGGAAAAGTGATTTTATATCAAAATAAAGGAGAGTATATGTTTGTTGGTGGCTTTTAGTTTAACAATAGATACTCAAAAAAAAGTTTATCAGCATAAAATTTAGTAATGTCAGAGAATTTATAATCTCATACGATATCATATAACTATTCTCCAACTAAGTATTCTTTAAAGAATTGAAGATCATAATTAATATATATTATTAATGTCGTTAAAATTATTTTATAACCCATTTCTCCTTTCTTTATTTAAACTTTTAAACTTACTATATTTTCATATATTGGTAAATCTCTTACATCTATAATTATCTATAATTCCAAATTTTATCGTCATATCGTAATCGAAAAAAAAATTTTAATATTGACTGATCAAAAATACAGGGTAACTACTCGGGATCTTTGATCAGTACGGCTTCATAGAAAAGTTAAGGCATGGGTTACCAAAAAATTAATTTGTACAGTAAATTGTCCTACGCTTCACCCCGGACTGTATAATTAATAATTAGAACACAAATTGTAATTAGCATTTTAATAATATTATGAGTACGTTATATTGAGGATGAATGTGAGTCTTATAGTCTGTATAAAAAATATAATTTTATCTAGGCATACATAACCATAAGAAATAAAGCTCTTAAAATTCCAACGCAAAATCATTACTATTCATTTCATTGATCTGGTGGAAAGAGGAAAAAAAAATTAATTGTGAGAAAAAGATTATGCTGATTACAAAAATTACGGTTTATATATAACAACTTTCATGCCATTTTAAGATATAATCGAATCGTAAATTTTATTGTAAAAAGGATAGCATGTTATTGAAAGTGCCTGAAACAAAGAATACAAATGATTATGATTCAACTCGCAGGAAAAAAAAGATATACTTGTATTAAAATCATTATTTCTTAAATTGAACTTAAAAAAGAACTGCGTTATCAGTTATTACATATGAAAAGTGAAAATGGTAGTAATTTCATATGTATAGTACAATTCAATAAATTTAATATACAGTATTTAATTTTTTTTTTGCGCCACTACACCAGAGGACGATTCTAGGGGTATACAAATTAATGTACATTTTACCAGAGAATAATGCATAATAGTTTATAAAGTAAAAAAAATTATGTTTATTGTATATATAGGTATAGTGTTTATAATGATAGAAATGTATAAAATATAGGATTTATAAGAGTATTATAACTTGACAGAATTTGTATTATGCTTATTTTTGCCACAGAGTCATTGAGTCATTATTTATGAGAATAAAAAAATTTTACTTACCATTACCACAGGTACAATGACCATAACACGTATCACAATTATTGCATGCTACACAAGATATACATTCTAAATGCGGGCAAATACCAGCTTAAATAAAAAAGTTAAAAGTTAGTTAACGGAATACATTTTAGTAGAAGACTAATGACTCTGTGACCCTTACTTATTTCATAAGACATTTTTATTAAAAAAAGCAAGCAAAAGTTTGTTCTTAAATAAAAAAAAATCCTTCGGAATTTAACGTATCAATTCAATTACTACTTAATGACTCAATGTGACAATTATTTTGTCAGTGCACCTATTCTGGTTAATTCACAAAGGTAGATGCCCGTCTTGCCCGAGTCGACCCGGTATCAATTTCTATGTTGTAAATCAAAAAATTATGCCGATCTTAATTAATTTCTCCCGACCGCCCGATTTAATCGAATATAAATTCAGCGATCTGGATTGAAAATTTTATATTTGTAATTTTTAATTTTTACTAAAATATAGTGAACGACAATATAAATATAATAATTAGAAAATTCATATATTATTAATGAAAATTAACTGATTTCATTTGCACAAATAAAAGTTCCAATTAGTGAAATTAGCAATAAATTAAGTATTATTTAACTTTGTTATGAAGGCATGTTTTAATCTTTAAAATGAGTTTTTTTTAAGTCAACGATCAAATTGATTCAACGTCATGTGATTAGAGAACTAATTTACACTCTAAAATAGGTTCCTTTTTAGCAATTTCTTTATCCAGACGTTGATAACGCTTGGACGAGGTATTTGTATATTTTTTTGCTGATGCAAATCTTTTGGCCGCCATCATTTTACACCTTACAGTATTTACGTGTAGCACTTCAGATAAATACGGGTTTTATTTTATAGACTGTCTTCTACTTTACTCGTTAATATTTTTCGTTACCACTCGATTTTAGATTTATATTACTATGCCCCCGTTCATTAGTCATAGGTTACCTTTTTTTTTCTATTATAAGAGGGTGGATTTGCCAATATGGTGAATGGCAGTTAAAAGAAATAAAGAATAGATCTTATATGTTTCATTTAATTTTTTCTAAATAACTCTGCAAAGATATTTATGACGAAGGATCGTTATAGAGAACATAATACATACTGTATGTCTAAAGTAGGGATTTGAAATAAACAACTTACATTTACCAGAGAATGAAATTTTCAGTTTATAATAAATAATAATACATCACATATATTGAACTCGTAATTTTGTAAATTGATTGAACATGATGAATAAATATGTTATGTTTATTGTATACTGTATATATAGTTGTTTATAATATTTGATATAATTAAAGAAATTATATAACTTACTTATAAAATTTATATTATGTTTATTTTTGTCACAGAGTCACTGAGTCATTGTGAGAATAAAAGAATTTTACTTACATTTATACTCAAATCTATTATTATTCTAATCTATAAGGTTGTTCTATTATTCTATAAACATAAAATGTCTTATTAACTCTAAAATAAAATAAAATAAATAAAATTTGACAAATTAAAATCGAGTTGTATACTTGACGATTCGATGATTCGTGATTGTAAAACAAGAATATCAACACGTCGTACTTACAGTATTTTATACACGCCCGTCTATTCTTTAGAACAAATAAATTTTTAGTTTATCATTAAGTATTGTAAATGACATAATTGTTATAATTCCAAAATAGATCAAGTTTTGGGTTAATTTTCAAATAAAATTTTCTATTAATATCATTGTTAATATCGGGAAAATTAACTTTCTTTTGTTTTTTTAAACAAGAAAAATATCCGGTTCTGAAAAAAATACCGAATATTTTAATCAATCTCCACATTTTAACGTATGCCTACGGCAATATATTTAATTGGTTTAGATTTTAATCACATGTTCTTGCATTTTTATTTGTTATAAAATATTGTATTACTATGGAAAAAAAGGTGATGATTCGTAAATTACTATTTATCGTTATATGAGAGACTTAGTTTTCTTGTCGCGGGCATGGACGTTTATTTTTTAAAATACAAAAACAACCAAATTTGGTTAAATTTTTAATTTATCATTAAGCTACAGTATATGACATAATTGTTATAAACGCCAAATAGATCGAGATTTGAGGTTAATAGATATTTCTAAATAAATACAGAAAATGACATTTGATCGTAGAATGAAGCAGTTTATTTCATTTTTCGTGGTTAAATAAAATTGTTAGAAGAGAATGGGTTATCGAAAAAATTAGGTATACATGCGTCATCTGGAAAAATGTCATTTGATCGCAGCATAAAGCGATTGATTTGATTGGAATAATCAATTTTCGTAAATGCAAAATTTTCTTTAGTTAAAGTATAATTATTAGAAGAATGGATTATTGGAAAAGCACCTGCTGTCGTTGACATTGACATTGATGTTGTGATTGTGGTAATTGCGGCACTTGCTCCTGCTCCTGCTGTTGCAATTGTTGTTGTCGTTGGTATTGATTTTGATGTTGTGATTGTGATTCCTGCTGCTCCTGCTGTAGTTGTTATTGAAGTTGAAATTGACGTTGTGGTTGTGGTTGTGGTTGTGATCGTAGTTGTCGTTGAAAATGACTCTATGACCCTTACTTCCTTTATTAGACATAATTTTTTATTCAAAAAAAAAAGTGTAAGAAAAAGCTTGTCTTTAAATAAAAAAAAAAATCTGAACTCAATGTAGTAATCTTTCGGAATTTAACATATTACTATTATGACTCACTGTGACAATTATTTTGTCAATGCGCCCCTGCATCACACATTATAAATATTTGTTTTCATGTTAAGTACGGCGCTTCAGTCGCTTCATACTTGCCCTTGAATTAAACTACCCTGCTTTCTTTAACACAATTTTATTTGTTTTTGTAACGCGTGATTTTATTCCATTTTAGATTACAGATAGGACGGTTCCCGTTTACTTAGTATAAATATATTTAACATTATACTTTAAATTGACCTGAACATTGGAATATTGCCATCATTTGCAATATATAACAACACAAATATTTTGACATTATTGTCATTTATTAATTTTAAATACTAAATGAAAAAAAAACCAAATAAATAAATTTTACTCGTTTCTTCCGTAAATCGTATCTTTTTCCCGAGTGGCTGTTTTAGGATATTAAGGGTGGGTTAATTGAAGTCAGTTGATCCATTTTTAAGCTGATCTTAACAGTTGTGCTTTCAATACTATCGTTATTAGTTCGAAGTGTAATGAAAGACTATATATTTCTACGTAAAGAGTACACAAATGTCTCGTTACAAATTCGTTACAAAGTAATAAAATATTACTAAAATATTACTTTGGGGCACAGCTCTTTAGAAAAAACAGAGGATTTTTCAAAAAAACGATGATGTCACATTATTTTTTATGTTATAAACTTATAATATATTATTTTAAGTCTTTAATTTGTTTAGATTCTAATTTAGAAAAAAAAAATTTGGAGAAAATGATAAAGACATTAATCTGCCATCACAACGTGACGATGCACAATAAAATATTAAAATTTGTGTAACATGGACTAGTAATATAAGAATTAGAGAATAATTAGTTTCCTTTTTAATTTAATAATATTGTGGATTATATCTTAATATTGTTTACTGAATTAATTGCAAATAATTTTATTCACAATGGACAAATCTCCGGGCGCCAATCTTGATAATTTAAACTGGTAGGACGGTCATCTATGGTGTGTTTTAAGAAGTTATGTTTTGATAGATAGATTCTAAATTGTGATTCTAAATTGTGATGCGATAAAAAGTCTTGAAACCTTCGATTATCAAGGCCGTTTCCAATCAATATTTTACTGAGTGAATATGTTCTTATTTTGGCTTTTTAAAAAATCAATTTTTTCTTTGTAAGCATTTAATTAATGTTTCTCAATTTACAATTAATCCTTCTTTTTTTCACAAAGTTCAACAAGAAATATATACAAATATATTTTTATTAGCTGAAAAATCAATTCAAAAAGCCATTTTCTAATTCAAACAAAGTAAATAGTACTATTTATATTATGCACATTAATATTAGAAAAAGTAATTCTTTTTTTTTTTTGTTTAGATAATGTATTAAATAACATAACTAATTTAATGAATAATGATAGATCCTATCCAATTTACAATTGTAAATTCAACAAGTTGTGATTAAACAGTGCGATTATTTAAAGATTGCTACGTGAAGCATTGAGAATTGTAGAAGATTAAGGAAATATTGGAATAAATGATGGGCACAACCGTACAAGCAGTTGGACGAGTTTCAAGGGTGTTAAAAATTTAGTAACTGACTAACTGGTATTAATAAGTATGAAAGACAAATTACAAATCCACGTACTTTGAAAGATCACAATAAGTATACGATGATTTACTTCGTAAACAAGATAGTAAATTAATTGAATTATGAAATATTCGCTTTTTAAAAATAATTTAACTTTTTTAAAGTTTAAAATTTTAAATAAAATACTTAATGTCTTTAAATATCAATTTACTTATTTAATTACGCAACCACAAAATCATGTGATACGTGATAATCACATGATTTTACGCAAAATTTTTACGAAAACTAAAATTTAACTATTGTATACAGTCAGAAAGGATAAATATCAAACGATTAAACGATTACTGGGTTGATTAAAATGATTGGCTTCAGTTGTTAAGTGTTCAAGGAAGGTCATCTGATAAGAATCTCTCGTATAAAGATTATTTCAATCTCGCAATAAATAAATGTCACCAATATATTAATTGCCGGACCGTCACTCAACGGTACAAAATTAATTGTGATTCGGCGCAGATTTTATATGAATTACGTTAATTGGCATATTTTGATGCCGATTTTATCACTAACGATGACTCACTAATCAATAAATTAAGCCACATAAGCCACAAAAAAAAAATTTTTTTATCATTCGATATAAATTTAACAAGTTTACCTTGGAGGAAGTCATCATTCCACCTTATATTTTAGTTAAGTTGAGATTTTTTATACACGAATTTTGCAAATTTTACGAGTTTTTTTTTTACACTATTGAAAAATAAATAATATTTTCTTTCCCAAATTAAACAAAATAACAAAAAAATATACATATGTATACTTTTGTTTTTCTTTTAATTATAGATTGCCGATCATTTTGTACCGTTGAGTGGCGGGGCAATTAATTTATTCTATTTTTATAATAGGCAAGCGCGATTTTAACCGGAAAATTTGCTTTAAAATGCCAACCAAAGCCACTCTCTTAACCATAAAAATTTTTTATCATGTATTTAGTGTAATATTTGAGACATTTTTCATAAGAGATCATATTTTATGTAATGTTTTGATGGTGGGCTGAAGTGGGATTGATTAATTTGAATTTTAAATTGAGCCTCTGAGGCTATAAATTCCGGGAAGTAAAATTTCTATTGACAAGCCACGAAGATTCTCAAAATGTTATAAAAAAGCTCTTTTGGATTGATCTAAAAATATCAAAAAAAAAAAAATATTTCAAAAAACTTCAATAAAAAATTATCATAACCCTATTTTTAGTACAAATAATAATATTTTTTTTGCGAATATTATTTTTTGAAGCTGATGACTGCTGTTATGGATTTTTTTTACAGCCAGTTGCAAACCCAGACGAAATTATTTGGAGAGAACATCCAACTTTTAATATATTCGCAAAAGAAATTAGAAATGAATATTACTCATTATGGATGTCTTTATGCAATTAGAAAATGTTTACTTCGAAATGGAGAATTGATAATTGGAGCTAATTTTGATAACATTGAATATAATGAAAGCAACATTTCGAACATATTCCAGAGGATCTTATAGACGCATGGAAAGATCAATTATTTAATTTTCATCGGCTGACGTAGAATTTGATGTACAAGGTGAAAATTCTATGTTTGTAGTTCAATACTTTCCAAAAGATCCGAATATTTTAAGAAAATGTTATCAGATCATTTGTCCGATTCAATATTTCTGGTTAAAAATGAGCCTTCTATGGATATTAACTCAACATGTCAAATAAAACATCGGATTAAAATTTCAAAATATGGTCCAATTACAATTTCTGCCATGCTTGAATACCTTTACACCAACAAAATTAAATTTTTATTAGCAGATCAATGTCTTTTATTGGATCCTCAAGAACGAGCAAAAAGTAGAATTTTAAACGAATTAACTTTGAATAATAATGATTAATCCAGGGTTTGACAATTGGATGTGATGTAATTTTTGGTGAAATTTTATTTTATTTCCCCAGTAACACCACTAAATTTTCCCCCCCACGTGACCTAATAATATTCATCACCGGCATCACACCTTTTTGCCTTCCAAAATTATTTTTTTCACAACCCCTTAAATATCACCGGTCACGTGGGGGTGAAATTTTAATTATAAAATTGGTGTTACTACGGCAAATGAAATTTACGACGATGTCACGGGATATATTTTTTTCTTTTTTTATATATTTGTTTATCTTTATTTATTATTAGTTTATTTTTAGTTATGTTACATAGAGATATTTTTAGTTATTTAAAGATTAAATAAAATCGGAAGCTTAGCGGTGGGAAAGTGGCTGAATTAAAAGTGGCTTAATAGACAAATACGACCAGTCGATACATTTGGCCGAGAGGCGAGATTGGCCGGGTGGCGAATCTGTTCGATAGTCAGATTCGCACCGGATTCTTAACGATATATAAAGGACCGATGGTGGAGGAGTAGTTTTTGTAGTTGTAGTTTGTGCAGTCCGTGTAGTTTTTATTAAGTTAAAAGATAGATATACGGATATTACAGAGCGTCGACAGAGGCAGTAATATCGTATTTTGTTGATTAACGAATAAACCTGCCGATTTGTTTCTGAATTTCTTATACACGTTTTATCAAACTGTTCCTTGTCGTTTATTATCGTTTATTATCATTGTCTTTTATTATCACTTGTTAATTTTTCGGTATACAACTATACATCATTGATTAATCCGTATACCTTTTACTATTAATCGTTTTTTATACATACACAATCCGATATATCCTCAATTTATCACATCGTTTATTATCGTTCATTATCATTTATTCGTATACACTTTTATTTATGATCGCTTGTTATATATCGTCATATTACCCTATCATTTATTAACCGATCCTTATTTCTTTCTGTTACTACCTGACTGAACGTCAAAAACCGGTAGTAACAATGACATTTTTTGCCGAGTCAATCATATTTGACGAGTTATTTTTCAAAATTTTTTATAATTTTTGATTGTCTTTATTCTGTTTTAATTTTCTTTTAGTAAGTAAATATTTTAAATAATTAAATATGATAAATAAATTATATCAAATTAGGTTTCTTTCGTCTATTATATAAGAATTAAAAAAAGTTTATAATGTATTTAAATTAACATTATAGTAAATTTCATTAATATAGGGAAAAAATAATATCCCAGTTGCTTCTGCCGAATCATTGTTTGAGGAAATTGATAACATTTCGGAGCATCAAACAATAGGAATGGGAAAAGTTCTAGTTGAGCGATTTGAGTCGGTTCGTTTGTACATTGGTTCAAAATCGGTTATAATAAATTTTGATATACATAGTGAAATTCGATATAACCTTGATATGAACGGATCATATGTAAAATCTTGATATCGGAATTGGGGATTTTACCTTCGATATAACGGAATTCTTGATATAATGAATTTTTAACAAATTTTACTAATGGAACGGATGGTTCCATTATATCAAATTTCACTGCTGACTCTCGAAATGACAAACTCGATTATGATGGAACTGAACCGGCGACCCTGCACAACTCGGTTTATTCAATTGTATCAGTTCGGAACCGAACTGAAACCGAGAGAATCGTCCCCATTCCTAATCAAACATGACAGGTTTAATAATTTTTATACATTAAGTCATTAACTGTTTCATGTTAACAATATTATTACAAAGGAAATCGGCAATCGCGATGAATCGGATCTTTGATAAACCGGATTTGGTGTTATTTTGGATTTTTCTCCCGGAACCAAATCTGCCATATTAAAACTCGCGATATACCGGATTTTATTAGTAAAGTCGCCTTATTTCATAAGTCGGGATTTTATTCTATGTCAGTTACATCAAAAAATCTTGATATATCAAATTTTCCAAATTCGGCGGTAATGTATCCTTTTTTAGCATACCTTTATTGTAATTTTTTAAAAATTCTTAATTCCAGTCGATTTTGACCAGAATTAAAATTAATCATTTTATACCGAAATTCTTTACAAATAAATATTGCATACAATTTTACTATTCTTTTTTTTATTATAATATTTTAATCAAAGTTTGGGAATAGCTTTATTTTTCTGTATATCTTGATACACCGGTTCCTAACATAATTTTCATATAAAATCCGGTATAAGAAGATTTTTTGATATATTGGATATCTTGACACATCGACTGCAAAGGAGATTCCTTATTTTAATGTCTAGAATTGTTGTCAATTTATATTTTTTTTTTAGCAATTTTAAATATTGTTAAAATAAGGTGGCTTTCTTGAGTAATGATTATTCATAATTTACATCAAATTCTTGACTTACAACGGAATTTTACATTTTTACAAAATCTTTAGCTGATATTTTAACAATTACGAAATCTATTATTTTAGTCTTCCACAGATTGTGTAATTTAGCAGGTGAAGATTTACCGAGTAAGTCAAATTTAATTGGTTAAAGATCGATTTGTATAGATTATATGACGTAACGCTTGAAATGTCGTCCCGAGGAATTTAAAATCTAGTGATTAATCTATTTTCATTATATTCAAATTTTTATCATTAAATTTATAACGTAAATCTCTAAATCTCGAATTGAACTGTAAATAGTAAATTTTTTAAAGAAAATCTCAGATATTTAATAAAAACTATGAATCAACCTTTGCGGCTTTGCCTTTTTGATTATAATTGATGTGATGTTTGTTTATAAGTGATAAGCTGTTTTAATAGTGACTAGTAATTATCAAAACGTATTGGCAGAAATTTTATTTTTGTAATTTTATGTTCATTGACCGCTATAAAATAAATAATTCACGTAAATGTGATGATTCATAGTAAAATGAATCAATTAATTGTAATAAAATAGTTTTTACTGTATTTAATTATGATATAAAATATGATACCGATTTTCAAAATTTAAAGATAGTAATTCTATATATCATGTTTTATAGTAGAAAATCAAAACATTAAAGAGTAATTTCAACAAATCTTGATCACGTATTGCTTCTATTCCTTGATCATAGTATACTAATAGCGCACGGTTAGTATATAACGTTATGGCAGTTTTTATTCGCTATTGATTGCATATTTCGAATAATCATTATAAAGTTTAGTTTTTTCAATAAATTTTTGTGATGGAAAAAACTTAATTAGTTAATGTATTATCACGTTATAAAAGAATGATTTTAAGTATAATATATATAAGTATATTTATTTAAATAAATAAAATAAGAAAATAAGTTATTACACGCAAAAAAAATAAAAAAAATATAAACCATTGCTTTAAAATCTCAACCAATTAGCTGAATATCTATAAAATAACCTCACAAATATTAAATCCGTATGAATTCAAGAAGTAGAAGATTTCTCTATTTAATGGAGAACAATCTCTATTTCTCAATGGCGTCACGATATTTGGAGCGGAGGACTACGCAATACGAAAATTTGTTCTTAAATTTTAACAAATTAAATTCTTTAAGAAAATAATACTTAAAATAATAAAACTAACGATTTTAAATTTAATGGTTCTATAACACACTAGTACTACTCATCCGTTGTATAACCTTAATAATGTTATATGGAAGCATCCCGATTTACGTGAATGTTGTTATAAATGAAATTACAAGAATTTACTTATCTAATTCTAATCTATTTAGATCCTTAATAAGTTCCTCTTGGTCTTTAGACGAATTAAGATCTTCAACTAATATAATAAAATATAATAATTATTAAATATAAATAATACAATGTTATTTTAAATATATACTTACTATTATTAGGTATCTCGAAATCGTAAGGTTGGCTATGAAATGCTATAAAGAAATTATTTAAAAGTTACTACTATACTATGTGAGGAGACATAAAAGTACAAATCATAATCATAATTTACCTTCTTGTTCTTCTGTTGACATTAATATAAAAATAATAAATATAGTAATTTTGAATAATTATTTAAAATAATAAATGACTTTTTTAAATTAATATCTTACCTTCAGTTGCATTTCTTGGTTCTGGTAAATTTTCAAATTGATGAAGTTTACTAGTTGATAACGTAGAACTTGAACTTAAATTCGAACTTGAACTAGAGATTTGAGATGAATTATTATATTCTAAAGTATTAAATTCATTTGCATTATCATTATTGCAAATATCTCTCCTCATTTTTAGAATTTCTTCACAAAGAGTAAGTGCATCAGGTCTTTTTAATGGGTCAGCATCCCAACATTGTTTCATTAGTTCTTTATATTTTGATGGAATTTCTGTTCTAATTTTTGGTCTCATACCGTTAACTATTTTCATTGCAAGATCATAATCATGTTCATAATTATTAAAGGGTAGCTTGTCCTGATGAAATTTCCCACATAAGTATACCAAAACTATAAATATCAGATGCAAAAGTATATTCTTTTCCAATTATAACCTCAGGTGCTATATAAGGAAGATTTCCATATATACTTTTTAATGGTTTATCAGCGGGTCCACAAAATCCAAAATCACTTATATACCAACAATCATTATATTGTAAATATAAAATATTTCCAGAATGTAAATCTCGATGTACCGCTCTGTGACTATGAATGTTATAAAGTGCAGAAATAATCTTCTCAACTATATTTATCTTTTCTTTCCATGTATGTTGATACTGTAAATATTTTCTTAAATCTTTATCCAATATATGCATTACGAGCATATAATCTCCATTCGTTGGATCTTGAGTTAAACCATAACATTTGACAACGCTAGAACATCTGTTACTTAACGCTAAATGTGATATTGCCTATAAATATTTTTAAAATAATATTCGTTACACATTTTAAAATTTAAAATTACTTATATTTTTAAATTATTACCTCATCAAACCAACTTCTATTAGCATTTTCAACATTTTCCAATTTTTTAAGTATTACTTTAAAAGTTCCAAATCTTTTAAATTGTTGCTCCTTAGAATTCCATTCATTATAATGTCCACCAATCCAATTTGCTGAATAAATCTCAGAACATCCACCTTTAGTTATATATTTAATATCTTGTAAATTATTGTATGGTACCCATTCAATTATATTATCTGGATGTAATGATTTTTTCTGTAATGCTTGTATTAGATAATTAATATCACTATTTCCAGAAGTCCAGTTTGAAAAATTATTTTTTAAATAGGTTCGAATGCAATGTTCACAATATAGTGTAGCTAAACACTTTAAAGCACAATTTTCACATAATCTTTTTTCTCCTTCATTAGATGTAACTTTAATATAATCATAATCTTTATATATTATTTCTATTGCTTTACATTTTTCATCTTTTGTAAGAGATTCATCATCAAGAATTGTTTGATTTACAAATTCATATCGTTTTGTTATGTTATTGCGAATGTCAGAATCCATTAATTTATCAGCTTCTTGAATTGCAGCAAAAACAAGTTCATATCTAATAGTAGCCATAATAAATTACGGTAATATAAATTTGTCCAAAGAAAAATATGATAACTTTGAAATTGCAAAGAGAGAAAAATAATGAGATAACGAAAAATACCGGAATTTTTATATTATTACGGGTTGTAAACTCCGTGATTCTCCCACGCCCAATCGCCAATCAGTTTGTCATGTCTGTCGTACAAGTTATAACAAGATTTTTTTTTTTAATTTTGGCCGAAAATAAATTTAAGATTAGGAAAATAATATTTTTTTTTTGAATCGTCATGCAAAAAAAGGCTTATTAAAATTATTAATTTTACATCCAAAGAAGCCTGCACCACAAATATTATGTATGTATGTATAAAATTATGAATATTTTTATTTATTTTTTTGAAAAAATTTGTTTAATAAGATCGTTTCAAATTAAATATGTTTGCATATAATGTACATACTATCAATTCAGTTTAACATACAAAAATACGTTCGTAAAATATATTTGTTTAAAAAAAAGAGGCAAATCATATTTGTGACACAAAAAACGCAACGAATACGTTGGCTGCATCGTTTTCTTCACCTTTTCAAGAAACCAATAGAACCCGACTTTGTTCAATTTTAAATAATGAGTTAAAGAACGCAATTTAACATATTTAAGCATTAATATTTTCCGATAGGTCATAACTCATAGTAACGAAAAGCATATTTATACCGAATATACTGTTTACTGCATATATAATTGGAAAAAAAAATGTAAGAAAAAATTAAGTTATTAGCCAAAAGTTAGTTAAAATAAAAGATAAAAGTTTAATTAATTTAAACTATTTATGTAACTAGTAAGTAAAAAACATACAGTAATTTATTTTCTTTCTTTTGCAGGTAGCGGTTTAAAATATTCATGCCGATTTTGGTAAGACAGTTATTTTTCCAGTAAAAAGATGGGATTAAAATATTGCAAATAACGCGTTAATTATTTGCTTTTTTATAAAAAACCGTTAATATTAGGCATGAAATTGAATGTGAAAGAGCTGGATATTTCCATTTTAGCTTGTTCTGAGGAGAAAGTAACGTATGCGTATGGTTTAGGACAATATGAGTTCATTGAGAAAGGAATATTCAAAGCCCTTCCGTTTACATTCTGGAGGATTTCTGGGAGATCAGCCATGCATAACAATTCATCCTTTCAGAGTGACCGATTTATTTTATCCCATCCAATTACTATAATATAATAATTAACTCTTGGTCACTTTCACTTTCCCTATTTGATAATTTCTCGCGCAAAAATGACGATTTTTAATAAAATTATTTTTTTTCCGATATTATAATTTTCTCATAAAAAGGTTTCTATTTAAAAAGAAGTTTTTTATTCAAGCAGTATTTACATAATTATAATCTTTATTCTAAATCAAGGTATTAATCATAATGTTGGGATTGTTAAAACTTGAAAGGAAACTATCAGCTTTTTTTTACTTTTCATTAATTCAATATCCAATCTCGCTCTTTAGCTCCCTTTCCCTTTTTTCAATCCTATTTATCTACAATACATATCTTATTGTAATTTATTCTAATTATGGAAAGGCTTTTAAAAAATTTTTTAACTAATATATATATATATATATAATCCTTAAACCAAAGCAAAAGAACGAAATCATAAATATGAATTCACTTTGAATAACATTCAATGTTACAAATTATTATACATTGTCGCTAAACTAATTAACATTTATTGTCAAATATAAGTAATAATTTAGATAACCAACAGCCTGCTAAATACATGGGTTGATAAAAAAATTTAGCATTACGATAGACACTTTGAATAATTTCATGAAGACCAATGATATTATCAAACAGAAGTCAGTAACATACGTTATTATTATAAACGTCATTATTCTTATTAAGTGGTTAATTATTGTATTTATAATAAATGAATAAAATATTTAATATACTTTATTTACTTATCGTTATTTTTGTTCAAATTACAAACTAAGATTACTTAGTGTTTGAACAAACTTTTTTTTTTTTTTTTTTTACAAAAAAACAAAATTTACAATGACTACAAGTGAATTATTGAAGGATAATGGTTTCAAAACTTTTTTTTTTTAAAAAACTAATTTAATTGAGTTAGTTTACAATTTACCTTTCTTTTTTAACAGTTTTGATAGTTTTTTAATATGTTCTATTATTAGTTTTATTTTTTTTTAAAAAAAAAATTTTTTATATTTTAATATAATCAATCAAAACAACTTTATAAGTAAAATATTATTAACTTACTTATAATACTAAATCTTTTCTTCAGATTTTTTAGGTTTCTTGATTTTTGCTTAACTTCATCTATAAATGAATTTAAACATCAATCAATATATTTTTAGAATACATACATATACATATTATTTTAAATTTTTAACAATTATATTAAAATTAAAGCATTTTTACCTTTATAAATATTTAAGCAATCTTGATTTTCTAAATTTGGTTTGGTCTTTTCATCTAATAAATTGTATAATTGTTAAATAAAATCAAAGATCAAATTAACATTTTATATAAACAAATATTAACTTACTATATTCGATTATTTCGAATTGATTATTTGATTTATCAATTTCTTTAAAAAATAAAAATAAAAAATTAACTATTATTTAATTAAAAAGAATATATATATATATATATATCTTATATTCACCTTTAATAATAATTGGTTTTATTAAATTTTCACTTTTGTTAAAGTTATCAATAACTAATATATTTTGAATATAAATATTAAACTAATTGTAAACTTTAGAATTTTAAAACTTAATAAAAACGTGTTTACCTTTAGGAGTTTCTAAATTATCTTGTTTATCTAAACAAAATTTTGTAATTAACGTATACTTTTTTTCATGTTATTTATATAAAACTAAATATTTATTTACCTTCAATTGTATTGGATTTGGTTGAATTTTCGACAATTAATGAATTTAATAAAATATCTAACAAATTTAATCAAATTAAGCCAATCATATAATTTCAAAATTTCAATAAATTTTTAATAATTTAAATACCTTCAGAAATTTCCAAATTATTATGTTGTTCTATATCATTTCGCTCTTCTAAACAAAAGTTTTTATCCTCATCTAGAAAATAATATAAAATTAAATAATTACAAAACTTAATCATTAAATTTATTAAATTTACAAAATTATTTACCTTCAATAATATTTGATTTTAATATCAACTCATTATTAATATCTAAATTTAAAAAGGATAATTTGTTAGAAAAGCTTTACAATTAAATAGACTTTCAAACTTCAAATATTAATTATACTTGTAAATTCCAAATCATCTTGATTTTTTAAATGGTTTAAGCTATTATCAAATTCTTTAAAAAATAAACAATAACAAATACAATGTATAATGTTAGTTTAAAATGAACTTACTGCTATCAACCGGTGTGCTAAAATTATATGGTTTATTATGAATTACTATAAAATTCAAAATATTCATAAAAGTTATTACATTTAAAGAGATATTAAAGTAATTATTATTAATATTGTTTACCTTCTTGTTCTGTTTATTTAACATGAAGAATGAGCATAATGAGGACATATTATAAATTAAATGGTTTCATTAATTATTTAAAAATAAAACGGTTTTATCTTACCTTCAGTTACATTTCTTGGTTCCGGTACTTTTTTATCCTCAGAAATTTCCATATTATTTTGTTCTTCTGAATGAAAATCTGTATTATTGTATATTTCATTCTCATCTAAAAATTAGTAAGATATTTTATACAATTTCAAAATTTTACCAAAATAAGATAAATACAAAATAATTGATTAATTTACAAAATTATTTACCTTCAATTACGCCCAATTTTATGATATGATTATACGGTTCATTAATGTTATCAATACCTATTTTAATAAAGATAGTATCTTTATTAGAAAGTCCAAATAAATAGATCTAAATTTCAAACATTATAGTACTTTTGGATTCCGAATCATCTTGATTTTCTATCGGGTCATTATCAAATTCTTTTACTAATTATTAAAATGGATAAATAAATATTATATATTTTTATAATGTCAGCTCATAATGAACTTACTGTTATCAACTGGTACATGGGGTTTACTATGAAATGCTATAAAAATCAAAATATTAACCAAAGTTATTATATTTAAAGAGATATTAAGTAATTATTATTATTATTTATTGTACCTTCTTGTTCTGTTTATTTAATATGAAGAAAGCATAATAAGGGCATATTATAAATTAAATGATTCGTTAATTATTTAATAATAAATAAAACGTCTTTACTTACCTTCAATCACATTTTCTGATTCCGGAACTTTTTTGTCTTCAGGAATTTCCATATTATTTTGTTCTTCCGAATGAAAATCTGCATTATTGTATATTTCATTCTCGTCTAAAAATTAGTAATATTTATTTTCAAAATTTTACCAAAATAAGATAAATACAAAATTAATTAATTTATAATATTATTTACCTTCAACAACATTCGATTTTGAGATATGATTATACGGTTCATTAACGCTATCAATACCTATTTTAATAAAGATATCTTTATTAGAAAGTCCAATAAATTAAATAAATAGATCTAAATTTCAAACATTATAGTACTTTTGGATTCCGAATCATCTTGATTTTCTATCGGATCATTATCAAATTCTTTTACTAATAATGAAAAACGGATAATAATAAATATAATGTATTTTTATAATGTTAACTCAAATAAACTTACTGGTATCAACTGGTACATAAGATTTATTATGAAACGCTACAAAAATCAAAATGTACATAAAGTTATTATTTAAAGTATTAAAGTAATTATCATAATAATTATTTACCTTCTTGTTGTGTTAAATTAAGTTGATATTAATAAATAAGTATGAGTTAATAGTTGATTCATATAAATGCATTATTATCTTACCTTCAGTCGCATTTCTTGGTTCCGGTAAATTTTCAAATTGATAAAGTTTACTAGCTGATAATGAGCTTATTTTAGAACCTGAACTTAATTTTGAATTTGAATTTAAATTAACTTGAGAAAGTTGAGATGAATCATTATATTCTAAAGTATCAAAGTCATTATCATCATTATAAGAATCTCCCCACATTTTTTTGATCTTATTACGAAGGGTTGCTGTATTAGGTCTTTTTAATGGATCAGCGTCCCAACATTGTTTCATTAATTTTTCATAATTTAATGGAATGTTTGAAACAATTTTTGGTCTAATACCGTTAACTATTTTCATTGCAAGATCATAATTATGTTCATGATCATTAAAAGGTATTTGACCTGATAAAATTTCCCACATAAGTATACCAAAACTATATATATCAGACGCAAAAGTATATCCTTTTCCTATCATAGCTTCAGGTGCTATATAGGGAAGATTTCCATATATACAATTTGTTGATTTATCAGCAGGTCCACAAAATCCAAAATCACTTATATACCAAAAATTCTTATCTTGTGAGTACAAGATATTTCCAGAATGTAAATTTTGATGAACTGCATTATTAATATGAATCCTATAAAGCGCTTCAATTATATCATATACCACAGTTATTTTTTCTTTCCATGTACATTTATGTTGTTGTAAATAACTTTTTAAGTTCTTATCCATTAAATACATAACAAGCATATAATCTTTATTATTTGATGGATCTTGAGTCAAACCATAAAATCTAACAATTCCTGAATATTTGTTACTTATAGTTAAATTTGATTTTGCCTAAAGAATAATTTTTAAATAATATTTGTTAATAAATTTATTAGAAAAAAAATTCAAAGAATATATTTAAAAATATATACCTCTTCAAACCAATTTTCATTAGCATTGTTAACATTTTTTAGTCTCTTAAGTATCACTTTATGCATTCCGAATCTTTTTAATTGTTCCAACTCAGGATCCCATATATAATATCTTCCATCAATCCAATCTGCCGAATAAACTTTAGAACTTATGTATTCAATATTTTGTAAATTATCATATGGTATCCATTCAATTATTTGATCCGGGCGAAGAGATTCCAATTGACATTTTTGTATTAAATCATCAATATAATAATTTCCGGACGTCCAATTTGAAAATTGATTTTTTAAATAAGTTCGAACACAATGTTCACAATATAATGTCGCAAAACAAACTTGTTGACATTCTTTACACAATCTTTTTGTTCCTTTATTATAAAGAACTTTTTGATAATCATAATATATGGTCAATGAGTTTATCGCCTCCATCCGTTCAATTTTCGTAAGAGATTTATCATCAAGGATTGTTTTCTTTTGAAATTCATATCGTTTATTTATGTCATTATAAATTTTATAATCTGTTAAGGAAACAATTTTATTAAGTGTAGCGACAATTAATTCTTTTCTAATGGATGACATTTTATTTTATTCTTTTTTTTTCTACAAAAAAAAAAAAAGAAAAAAGAAAGAAAAAAAGGGAGAAAAAAATTAGGACGGATTTCTGTGAGAAATTTCTTAAAATAGTAAGAAAAGAAATTTTAAATTTATCAAAAAACTTGTATTTGTGTATTTTTGGTAAGTTCATTTTCTAAAACAAGTTAAATGAATTCCGACTTTTTTGGTAATTTCAGCAAATTGTTGAACATGTTTCTACACTTTGCGTCATATCTAATAATATAGTTATTTTAACCTTTAAAACAATACAAAATAGTAATTGAATTACAGTAATTTTAGTTATTTTCAATATTTTGGTTGATCAAATATCCGTAGTAACAAAAGCAAATAATCAAACCAATCGGTTTATTGAACATGGGGGAAAGAAAAATTTTTGAAATAAACAATTATTGTATTATATGAACTTTGAAAAAAAAAAAATGTTATCAAGGGTCTCGTAATAAAATAAATAAACATATGCATTAGATAATAATAATATAATAATATCAGGGTTCAATTAACGCCCAATCATATTCATTCCAAATGGAGTTAACTACAGTATAATCACGATCAAACAGTATTTTATTTAAATCAAAACTTTTATCAATTACCGACAATGTTATGAATTAATGAATAAGAAGTGATAAATTGAATTATTTTATATTGGATTTCGTTAGAACATTTGGAAAGATTATGTAGATCCTAACAATTTATTTGTGCAATTAATTCCTAATAAAGTTAGTCCCTTAAAATAATTAGAAATTTTTTAAGGAAAAAAAATTGATACTTCGAACCAATAACTTTGCTTAAATATATAACATCTAATCAAATATCAAGATTTTTTTTTTATACCTACAAACTATTCCTATTGGATGATGACAATATGATTGGGATTAGGACAAATTACTCGTTTGGTAAATTTTTACAAACGGGACGAAATCGGTTCGAAATTACTAGGTAATTATTTCGACATAATGAACATAGAAGTAATTTGATTTTCTTTTATTTTCGGAACGTTTCGTTAACATTTAAAATATTCGATGTGATAAGTGCACGCACTATATAAATTCTCTTTAAGTGCACGGTGGGCCTGGTCCCAACTTATAAGAGCCTACTCTCTACAAATGCACACCCTCTCTAAATGCACATTCTATCGTACTATTTTTTTTACTATGGTCCCAAGGGGAGTGCAACTTAGAGGGATGTTACTGTACACATTTTCTATCGTTTTTATAGAAATTAAAGTATATCTATTTATATTATTTCTAAAAAAGAAGATAATCCAGATATTTCTTTTTCTAATGAATGTATTTCACAATTTTCTCGAGTTATTGTTCTAGTTGATTCTTAATAATAATTAAGGTTGGTAACAAACAAATAAATAAGAGCGATTTCTTTTAGAGTAAATCAGTAAATCATTGATTAATTAGGAATTGTATATGTAATTATGTCACAATTTGTTATCCCGTAATATGTAAGGGCAGTGACATTTATTACGTAATATTTTAGGGGGTGGAAGTGTATTTATCCGGGAACTTCAGTATTATTTCCGAAAATACCCTTTTTTTTGCAATACGACAAATTTTATAAATATAATAAAAATTTTTAATATTTCTTTAAAATTTGCTTTCTTTCATTTATTATATTTTTTAATCTGAAATATTTATATTTCATAATTTTAAGTGTCTATTGCTAAACAATTATAAAAGCTTTTGTTAAAAGGTAATAGATCGTTCTAATTGCCTATTAATCTAAACAATAAAAAAAAAAAAAAATTTAAACGCTCAGCATTTATTTTTTTTAAATATTTATTCACGTCTAAAAAAACCTATTCCGTAACTCCTAATTCTCGCTTTAATTTAAGAATTTCCATCAAAGTTCTTTTTCTCTCTCAAAGAAATCATCTGTTTTTCTTTTTCAAGATCATCATTTACAATGAAGTTTGGGGGACTTTCTTCGATTTCAGTGCATACGGCTTAACCTTATTAGAACAATTTCTTTTTACTATAAAAATAAAATAAAGTTAAAAATATAGTAAATAAAAATTTTCATCAGCTTTTAAAATAATACTAACTGCGTTACAACGCCAAGATCTTTCCCGGTTTTTCTAATACCATATTGATCTTGAGTTTGACATGTAATGAAATTTCTATTATCATACTTTTTAGCTCTAAATAATAATGATAAAATATTAATCAAATAATTTAAAATAAATAAATAAATAAATAAATAAATAGGCCTTAAAATTGCGATAACGATTTACCGTCTCGATTTTCATTTGCATGGCATGAGCTTATAATCATTGGTGACCTTTTAAAGTTATTTATAAGTTATTGATTGAATTATGCACAGATTTTTCAAATTTAAATTTAATTATGAAGTAGTAAACTCTACGCAAATAGTAGTATTGCACAATTGTATAGTAGACTATAATCTACACTCTCTGTTGTGAAAATATATAATTGATGTTGTATAGTATAATATAGTATAACCTTTCACAATTGAACAGAGGATGCCGAGTATAATTTCTGGTTAATACTATATAATTAAAATATAGTATTTTAATTATTTTATGATTTGCGCGGAGTTTACTTCATCATAATTGAATTTTAAGTCATCCGAATTTGACCACTAACATTACAGTATTAATGTGTTGATATGTGTTACATGAAAAAAATTAATATTTAAGAACAGTATTTTCGGATATATTCTTGAATATTTTAATATTTGTTATACTGTATAGTAATGATGCCTCCGATGGTGTATAGTATAGTGTAAACAATTATACTAGATAAAAAAATTAATTATACTGTATAGAAAAAAATTATAAAAAATTATACTGTATAGATTTTTGGAGCTTAGAGGTATATATCATACTCAATATCGTTTAACCGAATATTTATCTGAGTATTCGAAAATTTGATATGTACTGTATACTCAGCAGTTCATAATTTGCGGAACCGCTTGGCAAACTTGGCAAGTAGACTCAATTGTAAAAGGAATTACCGAAAAAAGTAAACTGTATAGAGTATCTATACTGTATATAGATAAAAATAAAATTGTTTATGGATAATGTAAAGATTTTCGTTTAACCGTAAATGGATATTGCGTACATATGCCCCCTGAATTATTTTTACGTTAGTTTTTTATCTATATAAATATCACTAATTATTTTAAAATTATTGAAACTCCAAAAAAAAAGATTTTCTTTTAGTTAGTAAGTTTTGTTATTTACTTGATTATATTAGTACTTATTGTTATAATATTCACATATAATTTAAAACTAACTAAATTCTTTTTCACGTTGGAAAATTTGTTAGATAAAATAACTTGGTTTCTAAAAAATGACAGAAATTTTACCTCTTAATTCCGAAACGGAAAAGAATGAAGAAACGATAGTTGAAGAGATTATCGAAGACGATGAGAAAGAACCTTTAACAACAAAAGAATTGAGAGGATGGTATTCGTACAGTTTTGCCGTAAATTTCTTATAATCCTTTTATAATCATTTGGTCATGAAAATTTCGAAAGAAAAAGATGAACCTTTTTTATCTGTTATTTAGGTCGGTGCTTACGACACTGCAATAATAGGGTGTAAATATTAATTCTTTATTATTATCAAGGAAAATTCGAAAAAAAATATCTTATATTTAATATTTATATATATACTATATATTATTATTTTTTAGTATTTATTCCAGTTGTACTTGAAAATCTTGCGGGAAAAGCTGGTTATGAACTTGACCTTGTTACTCCCTGTAATACTGTAAGTTAGTTAGTTACTTTCATCCATCAATTAAATAATTCGGTTAATAATGATGGTTTTTCACGTGATCTATTTAGACGGTAAAAAATTATAAATGCGTAGTGAAATTTGGAACTGAATATGTTGATACATCAAGTTATTCTTTATATATACTTGCACTATCCGTACTTTTTCAATGTTTTTTATTTATTGGTGGAAGTGCATTAGCTGATCACGGAGGTAATTACAAACTTTTAATAAAACAGCATATAAAATATTTTATTAAATCATATAATAATGATTTTTTTTTTATATCAGCGAACCGAAAGAAATTTCTTCTGTTTTATTCATATACTGGAGCCATTGCTACAGGTCTCTTCTCTCTGTTACTAAAAGCTGGGGATCAAAGTGGTATGCACAATTATTAGTAAACCGATGAATTGCTCTTCATTAAAATATAATTTTAATTTATTCGCATATTTTTTTTTTTATTTCAGAATGGTATTGGATTGCAGGCATATTAACTATAATCTCGTAAGTATCAGTATATACTTTTATCAATATAATTGTCATCACTTTTTAATTTCTTCAATTATTTTTATTAGGAATTGTTGTTATGGTGCAGCATACGTATTTTACTTGGCATACATTCCAATATATTCACGTATACATCCAAAAGTGTTATTACTAAAAAAAACGAATCCATCCAAAGAAAATTTAATAAAAGCTCAAGAAGAAATTTCAACAAGTTTATCAGCAGCTAGTACGAGTATAGGATTTGTAGCAGGATTATTGGTAATATTTATAGGATTAGGTATTGTTCTTGGGATAGATTCACCTGATTTTGGATTACAATATGCAATATCTTTTGGTGGTGGCTGGTGGATAGTTGGATTAACTGTCCCTTTACTTTTATTAAAAACACATCCACGACCTCCTTTGCCAAGGTAAGTAAATAAATAAATGTATTTTAATTCAGTTAAAAGAAAATTTAATATCTAATTTATGTTTATTCCTTCTTTTTTTTTATTTTTAGCACTGAAAATATATTTTTGTACTCCTTCAAAAGAACCTTTAAAACAATTTTATCAACAAAGAATTTGTGGCAAACTATGAAATTTTTAGTGGCTTGGTTTTTTTTAAGTGATGGAATAAATACTGTAGCCCCATTAGCTGCTTTATTTGGAAAAGTAAATCTTAATCTTGAAGATAAAGATTTAATTATAATAGGAATTGTTGTTCCATTGTCTGCAGCAATCGGAGTTTATTTCTTTCGGTTAATAGAAAAAATTTTTAAATTATCCATAAAATCAATGATATTAATTAATTCATTCTTAATAATATTGGTACCCGTATATGCATTATTAGGATTTGTATTACCATTTGGGTTAAAAGAAAGATGGGAAGTTTGGTTATTTACTGTTTATTTTGGATTAAGTTTAGGTAGTGTGCAATCTTATTGTCAAACTTTGTTTTGTCGTTTAATACCAAGAGGGCATGAGAATGAATTCTTTTCACTGTATTTAATTACAGCAAAGGTATATATATAACAATTATAAAACTATTTATGTAATATATTAATTACTTATTTAAAAAAATTATTTTTCCTTTATGTAGGGATCCAGTTGGTTAGGTCCTTTGATAACAGGTGCTATATCTAGTGCTACTCATGATACAAGAAGTGGATTCTGGTTTTTAGCTATATCATTATTGTTTCCTTTTTTGATTTTTTTAACTGTTAATATGGAGAAAGGTATAGAAGATGCTAATAATTTCGCTAAGAATGAAATGGAAGAAAAAGCTTAAAAAACCGAGATTAGTAATTTATGATTTACAATATATGGATGAAATTAACTAATAACTGATAATAATTTATAAAAATTATAAATCATACCACTGGTGTTCAACACCATATGTATTATATTTTTTTTTTTATTTATTTTATATAAATTTATTTATTTTATATTAAGAAAGATGTTTCCATTAATAAAATATTATAATTCATATTGCAATATTAAATGATGTAGCATATATACTTCACATATATTTTTTCTTAATTTCTCAATTTTTTTTTTTATTTTGCAATATTTGTTGGTAAAAAAGTAACAAGTAAACTTTTCCTGACCATTTTCATTTTTCAGGGGTGCTGAACAATTTTAATTAGAGTGACTTCTTTAGTTTAAGTTATAGTTTTCATGAAAACGCATACTATGGTGTTGAGCATAATTTAATAATAATTTAATAATAATTTAATAAATAATTTAATATGTATAATAATTCAAATAAAAAAAATTTATTAATTTATTAAGAATTGATCCGGCTTGTAACAAGATACCCTTGATTTTTCATGACGAATTGATTTTTTCTGACCTTTGTAGTACGCCGAAAAAAAAGCCGTCAGGGTTTACAAATCGTTATTGATGAGAATTATCAATACTAATTAATCTTGCTCTTCCTTGACGCTTCTCTGATTAAATTTAGAACCTTCCAATTGTTCAGTTCGCTCACTCTTATTTTGTTGATCGTTGTATTCAAAATATGTCATCATGTCTCAGCAATATAAGCATCAAAAATGTAGTTACAGTATATCAATCAATCAACTTTAATATACTGTATTCGTACACACTTTTCATGTGAATCAAATGTAATATGAATTTCATTTCTGCTAAAGCGTTCATCGATGCTTTTGGCTCTTTTTTCTTTTCTGATAATTTCGATCGTAAAATATATTTGCTTCTACGCTCTTTAAATCAGAAAATTAATATACGTCATCAAAAAACTAGATATTGCGCTTAATGCTACTACAATTAAAGATTTTTTTTATTGTAGAGAAAATGATCGAAATGGAAGTTGAATATAAACAGAGGTAATAATTATACATAATTAGCTAAACAGCCTAAACTATTATAGATTTGTTTATCAAAAGTCACGCGCCAAGTTGATATAACTCACCATACCCAATAAACAGCCAATTAGAATCAATGATAAACGATTTTATCCATCATTTTTTTATTTTATTACATTTTTTTTTTTTTTTTCAAAAAAAAAACCTAAAAAATCATGGGTCAGTTTTTTTTTTTTAATTATATATATATTCATTAAATCATGGCAAAATAATTTTTTTTTTCTTATAAATTAAAAAATTAAAAAAAAAAGATCATAAGGAAGAGCAAGAACAAGAATTAGAAGTGTTGAAATCGATTTATCCAGACGAATTTGAGGGTACTTTTTTTTCATAATATTTCAATGCGCTCGTAAATTAATATTTCTTATATTAAATAATTCTTTAAAATTACTCTTTTTAGAAATTTCGGAAGGAGAATTTCGTATTCGACTCGAACCTGAAGAACAAGATAGTACAACACCGCGTAAGGTTTTTATATAATTTTATATATACATATATTTAAACATTTTTGTTTTTTTTTTCTCAAACATAAATTGATTTTTTGATTCATTAAATAAAAAGTAACTTTAGGATTATACATAAAATTTACACCAACTTATCCGGAAGAAGTTCCAGAAATATCAATAGAAACGATAGATGGATCTATTGAAATTGATGAACGTGAGAAATTATATTCAGAGTTGATGAATGTGGTAACGTCTCCTTTAAATTAATATATATATATAATATTTTTTTTATTTATTTATCTGTATTTGATTTTTGAAATTTTTGGGATCCTGCCTTCCCATTGTTGGAAGGTTTTTTTTTTCTTGTAACGTGCTCTAATTTAGGCACAAGATTCATTGGGAATGGCAATGGTGTTTACATTATCATCATTACTTAAAGATTTACTGACAACATTTGTGATAGAAAGAAGGGAAAAGAGAAAGAAAGTAGAAGAGGATAAAATTAGGAAAGAAATTGAGGTGAAACAAAAATATAAATAATTTATTTATTTATTTCATAATAATACTATTTATTAATATTCCACTTTTTCTTATGATGGTAGGCAGAACAAGCAAAATTTCAAGGAACAAAAGTTACGGTTGCATCATTTTTGGAATGGAAGGAAAATTTTGATAAAGAATTAGAAGAAAAAGAAAAAGCAACTAAAAGTTTAGCTGCTATAAAGAAAGAAGAAGCTAAAAAATTAAAACTCACGGGTAAATTCGTTTATTTACCAAAAATAAAAATTAAATAATAATAATTTAATTTCATTCTTTATTAAATTAATTAATATATATAGGAAGACAATTATTTGAACAAGATGAATCTCTTGCTAAATCAGATATGACATATATGGAGGAAGGAGATGTTACGGTTGATGTTTCATTGTTTGAAAGGGAAGAGGATATGAGTGATGATGAAGAAGAAGACAATAGTGTACTTGATTTGGTCAGAAATAGCAATGATTAATTAATTTATTTTTTAATTTTTTTAAGGTATTTAATAGTGATTTAATATATGTACATCCATACTTCCAATATTAAGTTAAAATATTTGATTTTTTTTTTGTTTCAAAAGGTCGATTTATGAATGTTTCAAAAATTAAAATCTTTTACTCAAGGCGAACTAATATATTTTCGCCCCTCATACTTGATTGTTTACCCTTCTTTAAATAATTATGGTTTAAATTCAAATAATCCAACCCTTTCCACAACAGGAAATTCAATGGTAGATAAATTTTCATTATTAACGTTTAATCCTGCAGTAATGACTTGACCTGGATGAATAGGTCCAACACCTGAGGGTGTACCTATATGTATAAAAAAATTAATCTGTATTTAAGACAAATGCTTTTTTTACTATAATAAAAAGAAACAAACATCTAAACTTACCTGTTAATATCAAATCACCCTTTTCCAGTTTCATGATTGAACTTACGTATTCAATTAATGTAGGAATATTGAATATCATGTCTTTTGTAATACCGTTTTGTTTCATTTCTCCGTTTAACTAAATGTTTTTAGATGTAAAAATCCAAAATTATCAAGAATGAAAAAATTTTTTTTTAATTGATTATAAATTAAAATAATATATACCTTAAGCCATAAATTTACATTATGAGGGTCTTCTATTTCTGATTTTGGAATAAATTTTCTAAAAATTGAATGAATGAATGAACAAACCAAATTAATTACGTAGATATGATTTTCGGATTTATATCCATTCTCAAAAATATAGCGCACAAAAATCATCGAACATCTATTTATGAAAATGTCAGCTCACCCAATTGGAGTAAAGGTATCAAAACCTTTTGCCGCACTCCACGGTAATCCTTTTTTCTTTACTACATCCTAACAATTGACTTTAATATAAATAAAGAAGTTACAAATTATAACTCGAATTTATATATAATTATTACTTGGAGATTACGCGCCGTCAAATCAATACCAAGCGCGTATCCTAGAAAGAAAATTATTTCGAATTGAATAACGCATTTAAAGCAGAATATGTACGTGAAAGACAAATTTTACGCGTACAATTACCTTCTACATAATTCATCGCTTCTGATTCTCGGATATCCCTACCATCTTTACCTATTACAACACCCAACTCGACTAATTAAGAACCGAAAAAAATGTTAATAATATCAGAATAAGAGCGGAATTCAAAAGGTTAAGAATAAATACTGTATATGTATATACCTTCATGATGAACAATACAACCTTTAGGTATTTCTACTTCTTCACCTGATAATAAGTAAGAAGAAGTTGGTTTAAGAAAAAAGAACGGGGAAGTTGGAACAGCATTACCAAGTTCTTTTGCATGTTCACTTTAAATTAAAAAAAAAAAAAATATTAATGACGAAATCATTCAGAATTTTTGATAACATTGAAACATTTTAAGGGAGCGAAATACCTAAAATTGCGACCTATTCCAACGATTTTTTTTCCAATTTTTGTAAAGTTCTGCATAGTTCACGAGAATTTTGAAAATGCTCTCGTTTATTTATCATTTATGTTACCAATTCACGTGAAATGAGATCAGATCGATCACTAACAAAAAAACAGTACTAAACTCAAGATTATAAGTTTTTCCGTTCTTTTCTGTTGTTTCACAAGTACAATTTGATTTTTTTTTTTTTTTAAAAAAAAAAAGAGGAAAAATCAAATTTCTTAATATTCCTTTGGTAACTTAATTTGGAATGTAAAAAAAAATGCGTATTTATATTGCAAGTTGACAAAGGAAACTAATACAAAGAAGTCTAATATTTTTAGATTTAAAAGGTTACACTATCTTGATTCAATATAAGCTGTGCATATTTTGCATATTTGGTTATATAAAAAGGTACATTTAAAGCAGATTTTAAAGCCTATCATTTCATTCCTTTATTTTCACACGATTAATCGATTTTTTTTTTTTTTGTAAATATATATATATTCATATTTTATTTTTTTTTTTTAAAAAAAATATATTAGTAGAATAACAATTTAATAAAAATGGCACAAAGCGAAAGACCTTTTTCCGTAGGTTCAGAAAAGGATGTAAAGCTGGATTCACCAAAGTCACCTAAAAAAGAAAGTATTGAAAAAATTGACAATGATAAACTTAAGGTAGGAAAGAAACTTACGATAAAAGTGATTATATTTAAATTTACTAAATTCAGTTAGAATAACGATTATATACGAAATGAATCAATTATAGATTCAAACTGAACTCGCCATTAAACAATTTCGAATAACACATTCAACACCTTCCGAACAACATTCAGAATTATTACATTTTATAGCAAGAAAAGAACGTAAAGTATTAGAATTACGAGAAGAATTAAAAAGACATGAAGAAGAATTAAGATTATTGAAAAAACAATGGGAGGCCAATATTACAAAAAATATTGATGAAGAAAGTAATAGTAATTCACCTTCTTCACCAGCGTCACTTTCTTCCATTACAAATAATTTAGAAGGAGAAACGAATAATTTTATGAATGGGTTGGGTAAAGGAATTGCAGGTGTTATTGGTGGAATACAAAAAGTTAAAGAGAGCGAATTGTACGTATTAATTTTTGTGATAATAATTATTGTAGTAGAAATTAGATATGGGATCAAATAAATGGTTTAATATTAATTCTTTTTTTTTTATTTTATTTGATTTATTTTATTTGTTTGTTTCATAGGACACAGGAAAAATTATCACAGATTAAAAGTGTAGTTGCTGACGTGGCCAATTCACAGCCGTAAGTTTTTTGTATTTTAATTTATATTATCCATTGATCAAAGTTTTACAACTTACTTATAAATAATAATTTATTAGAGTTCAACAAACAAGGCGTAAAACGGCTGATTTTACTTCAAATGCGTGGAATAATTTAAGCAAAGGAATTTCCACCTTAGCATCTTCTGAAACGTATGTCAAATTTCAATCTCATCATTTGAAAACATTTTGATTTTATTAATAATCTATGATGTATGATGTATGATGTATAATGTGAAAGATAATTAAATTTTTTTTTTTTTTTAATAGAATTCAAAATGCCAAGAAAAAAACTTGGAAAACAGTATATACAATTAATGAAGCATTAACATCACCAACTGCAAAAACTACAAATAACACAACGGAGGAATCATCATCGGTAATTTTTGATGATGGTAAAAGAACAAATACTGAAACAACGACGATAACAACGTCAACAACGACAATAACACCGGTTATTTCTCAATCACCATCAGAAGAAATTGAAGATCCTATATTACATGTTATCGGTGATGATTTTAATGAGTTTATTATATAAAGGAATGTAGATAGAAATGTTTAGATACCTATTCATTAACTTTTTTGAGATAATTAATTATTAAAATCTAAAAAAAACCAAAAAATTGTATTTTTAAAGTTAGTAACATTCATGAGTTACATGTGATTTAGTTAAAACATAACTACCATTATTTGTTTAATCGATTTTACTTTATGTGATTACACGAGATTAATTAATATATCGCGTTGTACGATATACCATATTTGTTGACAATTTCAAGATTTCACATTAAAATTTTCGATTTAATTTTACGAGTTTTATCCGAAGGAAAATTCGTTTATAGCCATTTTCGCATATGACAATTGAACTTAATATTTTTTTTTTTTTTTTTGTGCATTTAATAACCCCCAATAATTGGGCGTAAAATCTCTAGTTTTTCGTGGTATTCCAAAAAAATTAAAATAGATAAATTTGAAACACGGAGGAATATTCGGTTGATTCCATCGTTTATTTGAAATACAATTTATCCAATTAATAATAAGAAAATCGACAAAATAAATATGACGAAAATTTTTGATTATCTCATTAAAAAGTTTAATTTTAGTAATATTTATTTATTAAACAAAAAGAAAAATAATTGATTTTTTTGGGGAAAAAAAAAACTTCTTTGATGGATTAATATGTCAATTTCGACCAAAACAGACTAAACTTTAACTTGTATTATTCATATGATATTGAATTAACCTTATGAAGATCATAATTTTAAAAAATAACAAATATGCAATCACCCCAAAATAGTTCAGTCATATTCTTTTGTATCGCACAGAATCCGACTGATAATACGATTGTATAAGGAAAGTTTGTATAAAATATATAATGTTTGAATATGATATGCGAATATCAACCATATGTCATTTGTCCATATGGGAAGATTCATGATTTTTTTTTTTTTTTTAATGCAAATACGCAAATACCTCAAATACCGAGTACAGATTTTTATGACATTTGTATTTTCAACACGTTTCTTTAATTTATAATATGCACATTTCTTCCAAATAAAAAAAGGTTACAATTGCATTAAAATAAAAAAAAACGTAGCCAAATAAAATATTTCTTCGCCCCAAAAAATTTGCCTCAATTTCACACATCATGGGGTAAAAAAAAAATCTTTTTTTTTTATATAGTAATAATATAAATAAGGTAAGTACTCTGTAATTGTTTATTTTGGTAGTTGCCGTCCTGTTTGGGTTTCCCCTTTTGTAATAGATTTATAAACATCCCATAATTGAAATTTTTTAGTATTATTTGTAAAAAAAAAAAAATTATTGTATAAAAAATAATATATATATATAAATATCTATATGTACGGTATTTAAATATTTAAATGAACCCTTATAATTTAATTTCCCCACAAATATAATTTTTTTTTTTTTTTTTCTTATTAAAGTTTAATTTATTTATTATTTAAAGATTCTTTTTTTCAAAATTATTTTTTTTAAACAAAACAATACTTATTGGTAAGTTTTATTTTTATAATTGTTTCCAATTGGATTGGCTCAATTTTTGCATTCTTCCGCCTGATAAAGCTGATAATTATGGCAGTATGTATGGCTTGCATATATCAAGCAGCTAATTCAGTGACTTTATTGGATCATCATTTCAAATTTAATTTTATATATAAATTATTCATATTCTTGACATTTCCCATCATAACAATTATTATTTATTTTTTCTTCAATATCAACACAAAAAAATAAAATAAAATAATAATAATATATTATATAGAATCTGCCAAAGTATCTATTTACAACATGTCTTCGCATAGATCAACAACATCATCATCTCGTACAACATCACGAAAGCATTCAACAACAATCAAATCAACATCAACCAAAAAACATTCTCGAAATATAATTGATGAATTTACTTTAGATTATGTAAATGAAGATCATATAGAAGCATTTGCTAAAGCATTAGCGGAAGATCCTGAACAGGATACTACTGAACATATTGCTGCGGTTACAGATTTTATGCCTATTAGACAAAAAATTAAAAAGAAGAAACCTAAAGTACCAAATGGATTTGACGGTATTTCTTATCATATCGTTAGATTCCCTTTAATGGTATGTTATTGTCAAAAAAAAACCATTTTATTTCGTTTTTGAATAAATATTTTTTTATATATAATATCTTATTTTATATAATATTTTATTTTATTTTATAGTTATCCATTTTTATTGTTATTGCCTTTGAATTGTTATGTTATGTTTTGGTTAGACAAATAGTAAATCTTTGGGAATATTTTATTCAGTGGTAAGTAATTTAAATCATTTTTTTCCTCTAAAATGGAAAAAAAGAAACTAATCTTTTAATGGCCCTTTTCAATATAGGAGAGGTGAAAGATATTTATTAAGAGAAAAATTACGTCATTCCACAACATATAAAGAATGGAAAGAAGCAGCACAACAACTTGATTCATATTTTCATTATGATGAATGGAAATATGAAACTCCTTTCGGTTATTATGATTTTAATTTATTACAAAAAGTTAATAAAGATTTAAAAAAATTGAGAGATTCATCAACTTTATCAAGTAATGATTCTCAATCTTTGTTAAAGAGTGTCTTGCAAAATTGTGTTAAAAATAATTTTGCTGGAGTCGAAAATGCAAGATTATATTCTCAAACTTATTTTGGTACGAAAAAGATTGTTGAAAATTATATTGATGAAGGTAAAATAATTTTAATAAAAAAAACTTTTTTAATACACACACATATGTATATTATACTTATTTTATATATATGCAATTTTTTTTTTATAATTTTAGTGACGGAATCGCTTAACTATTTACGAACATCAAAATCATTGCCGTTAGAAGAAAAACGTAAATTATTCAGAAATACACAAAAAAATTATGGAAGGACGGCATTATGTTTAAGTGGTGGTGCAACTTTTGGATTTTATCATTTAGGAGTAGTAAAAGCGTTATTCGAAGCAAATTTATTACCAACAGTTATAACGGGAACAAGTGCGGGAGGTTTAATAGCCGCTCTTGTATGTGTACGTACTGATGATGAATTAGTTCAAGTACTTAAACCAGAATTAAGTCAAAAACTTACAGCATGTTCTGAATCAATGGATATTTGGGTTAAACGTTGGTGGACATCTGGTTCAAGATTTGATGCAGTGGATTGGGCACGTAAAACTTCATGGATTACAAAGGGTAGTTTAACCTTTAGAGAAGCTTATGAAAGAACCGGTAGAATACTTAATATTTCTGTTATACCTTATGATCCACATTCTCCTCCCAAAGTTTTAAACTATATAACAGCGCCTGATTGTGTCATATGGTCTGCAGGTAAAATTAGAAACTTGGTTAATTTGTTTTCATTAATTTAATTTAATTTAATTTAATATTTAAATTTAAATATTAAATTAAATTTTTTACTTATCACGTAGTTATTGCCAGTGCAGCAGTTCCAGGAATCTTGTGTCCAGTTGTTTTGATGCAAAAATTAAAGAATGGATCTATCATACCATATAATTATGGAAATAAATGGAAAGATGGATCACTTCGCACGGATATACCAACTCAATCATTACATATGCATTTTAATGTAAAAAACACAATAGTATCACAAGTTAATCCGCATATTCATTTATTTTTTTATGCTCCAAGAGGATCAGTTGGTAGACCAGTTAGTCATAGACATGGTAGAGGATGGAGAGGAGGATTTTTATTATCAGGTATTGAACAATATTTAAAATTAGACTTAAGTAAATGGTTAAAATGGATAAGAGATTTAGAGTTGTTACCTAAAGTTGCTGATCAAGATTGGAGTTCTATTTGGTTACAAAGATTTGAAGGTAATATTACTATATGGCCAAAATCAAAAATATCCGATTTCTTTTATATTCTTACAGATCCTGATTATGAGAGATTAGATAAAATGATTACAACTGGTCAAAGAGTAACTTGGCCTAAACTTCATATGATTTCAAATCGATTAAAAATTGAGAGGGCAATACAAAAGGGAAAAGATCATGTTAGAAGAGAAGAAAGAAAAATATCAAGATATCAAAGAAATGATGATGCAACAAATGATGTTCATGTTGGACATGGTAGAACTATGTCATCTCCTTCAATTGTTCAATCTCTCGTTAATCTTAATACTACTAATAATACTAGTGGTGGAAGTGGTAGTGATTATTTTGATCAATCTAGTAGTGGACAAGAAGAATCTGATGAAATGTTAATTAGTGGTGGAGCCACTGATAGTGATAGCAGTAATGGTGGAAATTTTAGTGAAAGTAGTAATAGTAATAATGGTAGTATTGATGATGATGATGATGATGACATTCTTAATGATTTAAAATATGATATGATTGCAAGTCAATCATCATCATCATCATCTGAAGATGATGGTATTATTACTCCTGCTGATGGACAAGATTTAATTTAACCTTGAATCGTTATCAAAAAACATTTTTAGTTAGCATTGTTAGAGTTACTATTTATGTTTATTATTCAGCTTTAAATAAATAAACAGCAATTGTGATCACGTGTTTATCAAGTCATATATATCTTTGCATTATTTGCATTAGTAATTTAATACTCGATTTAATTAATTGTTATAAGTTTTAAATAAAAAAAAATTTTTTTTTTTTTCTTACAAATTAGTCTTGATGAATTTTTCTTAATAATCGAAAGTTAACTGATTAAAAGTGAAGAAACGAAAAGATTTCGCGAAAAATGTCATGTCAACACTCAACACATATATGATTAAAGATGATGTGATCTGAAAAAGTGCATTAAATGGAAGATATTTACGATTGTATTCGGAAGAACAAGATTAGAAACGTTTTAAAATTAAGGAATTGTTTATAGGCGAAATCACATTTATTGAAATATTCGACGTTAAAATAGAAATTATATACTTAATTCAGTAATTTGTATCTTGATAATAACGTGATATAATTCAGAATTTTCAGAATTTCAGATCATACAGTGTAAAATCGGAATAATATGCAAATTATATATACAGTATATTTAACAATAAATTAAAAAAAAAATTTTTTTTTTTTTTCATACACAGTTGGTACCATTAGCATCTACTATGATACCCCAAAGGGTGAGCCAGACACGGGACGGGTAGTGTGCGCCCATCTGAAAGTGATCACGCAAGGTTACACTAGGTTTCTATATTTGAAAACTCACACTAGCTGCAGTAACCAAGATTCAGGCACATTTTGCAAAAAATTGGGTACCCATGTTTATTTAGTTTAATATTAGTGATCACTAATTATACTAGTCATTAATGTAAATTACGAACTCGTAAATGAAGCCAGACATTCCGAAGGGGTTAGAAACTGTTTTTAAGTTACTCCATGAACTTTTTTTTACGCCATTCAAATATTTATATATTTACTTATTGTGAAATTGTACAACTCTAACTCTAATGCAGGGTGAGCTTTCAAATAAATCTCAAAAAGATTGTCTATAGTTCGTTTTTTGCTCTATTATATATGTGTATAACTATCTCGGCCAAATATGAGGCTTATTTTGGAAAAAATGGTACAGATTAGTCGTATACAAAAGTCGTTATTTTTCATCAATAGATAATTTACCAAATAAAAAGATTTGAAATTTAATTTTTTGTGCCATGTATCAATTTGGTGAAGAAATAAGATATAGACCGTGTGTTCGATGCAAACAAGTAGATTATTCAAAAAGTAAATTTTGTGAGACTTGTCTTTTAAAAAATCATGAGGAAAAATATGGAATATGTTTGGAGTGCAAACAAGTAAATACGGGGAATAATTGGTGTAAAGCTTGTAATTCAAAAAGATTTCAACAAAATTTTAATAATTGGACTAGTGGTAATAATGATATTGATAAGTTCATTCAAAATACTCAGTTATCGGCAGAAACTTGTTTTCAAAAGTTAGAATGGATATCTTATGATAGATTTATTAACCCTACGTATATTTCAAAAGGTGGATTTGGTAAAGTATATAGAGCAACTTGGAAAGAAGGTTATATTTCACACTGGGATACGCGTAAAAATCAATGGGGTAGATCTAATGTAAATAAGTTTGTAGCTCTTAAAAGTTTAAATAATTCACAAAATGTTACATTGGAATTTGTTAATGAGGTACAATATGTTATACCATATAAATTAATTTATTAATTTTTTGATTACTAATAATTATTTATAATAATTAGATTACATCACATCTAAAAGTACATGACATTAAATCACCGCATGAAGTTATTAAATGTTATGGAATATCTCTAGATCCTAAAACAAAAGAATATATTATGGTCATGAATTATGCTGAAATGGGAAATCTGCAAAATTTTTTGAACAATAAATCAAAAAGATTGCATAAAAGTTATAAAATAGCTATAAAATTGTATGAAGGGGATTTTAATTTGTATTTGCGAATGTGGAAATATAAACTTGATATTTTAGCGGGAATTTCAAGTGGACTTAAGAAAATCCATGGTAAAAGATTAATTCATCGAGATTTACATATTGGAAATATAGTATGTAATCACTCAAACCCTTCTATAACGGATATGGGATTATGTAAACCCGCAAATTATCATGAATTGGAAAATAAAAATAGTAAATATGGCGTATTATCTTATTTGGCTCCTGAAATTTTAAGAGGACAAGATTATACCCAAGCTTCTGATATTTACAGTTTGGGTATAATTATATATGAAGTAATTTCAGAATTGCCACCATATAATAATATTGCTCATGACGAATTATTAGCATTAAATATCTGTGAAGGATTAAGGCCTAGATTTAATATTAAAGTACCCCAATTAATTTTGCATTTAATCAAAGAATGCCTGGATGCAAATCCATCAAATCGACCACGAACATGTAAAATTTCAAGAACTTTTTTAGCATGGGCGCAGGAAATTAATAGGCATGTAATGAGTAGAAAGAATTATGTAATGAATATAGATAATCAAGCGGAATTAACTAAAACAGAAATAATTAAACAAATTGAAGAAGTAGAAAAAATTAATAGTTCATCACATAATAATTCATCTTTGACAAACCAAATACATCCTAAAGCTTTTTATAAAAGTAGATTATTTGATTTTAAAGATCTTCCTGAACCAAAGAATTCTGATGATTATTATGAAACATATGAAAATATATCAAGCAAAATATATTCAGGTATTAAATTAATATATATAAACTATTTACTTGTTTATCCATCAAGTTATTTATATCAACTAATCATTTACAGGAAATATACTAAAGTCAGACAATAGCGATTGTTTAGAATCGTTAAGAATTACTGAATCTTCTGTATAAACAAACGTAAGTTTAATTAAATGTGAATCTAGTAAGATTATTATTAAACTTTCTGACTTTATAGTAATTAAATATATTATTTATTTACTGTTTTTTCTTATATTTTTCTTTGATTTTGATAATTATATAAATATAGCAAGTAAATGTATTTTGTTCAACATTGATTATAGAATTATTATGTTTCTTTATATAATAAAAATCAGTTTGTAATTGAGCAATAATGAGATAAATTTTAAAAAAATCAAATATAACTTATTAGTAAAAATACTATGTATAATGCATATTTTTGTATATTCAAGAAATTCGAATTTATTTCTAGCCCATAGTGAGATTTGATATTACCACCCCTAAATTCATTTTGATTGGTTAATTTTTAATTTGGCTGACTAAATTTACATTTTTTTTTACAAAACCATTTTATTTAAATTGTGAAATTTGTTGATAAATACATTAGATTGCAAAGTTATGCATTTATAATTGTTAAAAAATCATTGGTTTAAAGCTTATTGATTGAAATTTATCAAATCGGAGAGCCGGTTGTGTCTATTGATTCTATTCTTTACTAAGTCAATGGTTAGACATACAGTTATTTAAAACATCCTTGTAATTAAAGCTATCCATTTTTTCTCTGCTGATCAAACTCATGATTAAAAAATCACATGATAAAATTAAGTAAATCGTGGAGTTGAAAAAAAGATTACTTGTATTTTTTATTAACAATCGTAAAATAAATATTTATTTATAATGTATAATTCAATGCCATTATCTATCTATCCTTCCCGTCAGTTAATATCGAACTTAAAGATTAGTATTTATTTTATTTATTTTTAATATTAAACGATATAACACGACTTTAATTTCTAAAAGGTAAAAAACACTTAAAATGAAGAAAGAGATCGAACTATTGCAACTTTATTCAAAATATTATATAAATATTAATTAATAGAATTATGGTTTATAGTTAAGATATATTGTAATAACTTCGTTGATTAGATATGAAAATTTAAAATCAAGTGTTTGGATGTAATAAGTACAAGAAGTAGTAGCCCTGTTCATTTCCGGTCGGTTGGGTTTTTCGGTCGGGTCTCGGGTTTCATTTTTTTTGGTTGGCCTGATCTTCGACAACAAAAGCCCTGTTCAAAATCGTTCGGTGGTCGGTTGTAGTTTAATTTGATTGGCCGGACCTGCTTGCATTTGTTTGCGCGACCGATCTTTTAGACCAATATTTTTTTAGGTTTTTTGGATCGAACTTTTTCTACCAATAAGATTGCTTTATTCCTGATTGATCGAAAAATGCGACCGAGCGATTTTGAACAGGGCTAAAAAAAAAACAAAAAAAATTGGGTTTTTTTAATTCGGGAAAAAAATAAAACACCACGGTGACCAATCAAAACCATGTTGCTAAATGAACAGGGCTAGTGTTTCGAGTGAAACTAGATTCACTTCGATAATACTGGTATGAAAAGGATAGTCTTTTTTCCTGGAGACATACACGAGGTATATAACTTCCGCTCACAAAACACACGAGGTGTTCTCAGATTTTTAGTCAAAAACACATTTCGCACGATATTACATGAAAAATTTGCCCTTTTTTTCAAACTGACAAAAGTCCTAAACATTCTTAATTGTCATATTGACACAAATTTTTCATCATTACTTTACATTTTTAAACTCAATAAAATTAGTATCATTTGAAAGTTCATACGTGATACTTTTAATGTATCGTAAAAAAAGTTATATTTTGTAATAAACTTTGCCCCATTCGAAGTTCGAACTAATTTATGTAGTACAAAATTTTTAATTAGTGATTGGCTGCGCTGGAATCTGTTATGTAATAACCGCGTCTTATTTTTGGCTGAACTCTGTGAGAAGAAAAATATATATACTTTATTTTTTATCTTACATTCTTTTCTTTTACATCATTGTATTTAAAAATATAAACTTTTCAACATCCATTTGACGCGTATACCAAAGGTGTTATCAATAAGTCTCAGGTCTCATAGCTGAAGAGACTTTATATATGACGCGTCGTATGTGATTTTACGCGTCGTTGGAGAGAGGATGAGAGAGAAGCCGCAAATTGACTCTTTAAAAGAGAGCCAAAAGTAAAGAAAATAGGAGGAGTACTATATATTTATGAAAAATTCGAAATGGTCATCAACAAACCATACCATAAGGTAAGCTTAAGATCCCTGCTTGGTCTTCTCAGTGTGTGTGTGAGCTGAATATGTGATACATCGTCTAGAAAAATAAAACACCATTGGATATCATGTCTTTCAACTCAGCAGATACACCTAGCGAAACTGGCTAAAACTACTTCGTACATTTGATATTCACTATTATAATACGTAATGTTATATACATTTCTCCAGGAACGAAAAAATATTATTAGAAATAATTTCCGATCCCAATATACGACGCCTAGGGGAGGATACCAGAAGACCATTTATTATCGTTTCCACTTCCTTCTATCGTAATTAAGTCCTAATATTTACGCGATGATCCCATTAGATAAAATCCTATTACAGCTCAGGCCTACTGATCATAGAAATATTTAGGATTTTGTAAGGTTTCCTATACTTTTTTTGATAATATTTGTGTTTGTATTTTTGATAATTTGAATTTTAGCTTGTATTTTCGGGCTCAGTCTTTCTTATCAGACATATATAATATTCAAATGGTACTTAGATAAATCATCATCAATAGGTACAGCGTTCTTTTATGACATATTGACAATTTAAAAATGATACGATTGATATTTGTAAGAATGTTGAATAAGTTATGATGCCATGTATATGGTAAGTACAAAGGGGCTGGTTTCTTCCCAATTGCGCCCAAGGTTACAGCCTGAACGGAGTCTTAGTTATTTTTTATAACTATCTTATTTTAATTCTTTAAAATTTGTAGGGTATGTTCTCATTCGTTTTCTCGATAAATAAATGGCTCAGGAGTTCGGGAGATTCAGGTCATCATTCCACTATGTATGGTATGTACAAAGGGTGGTAGGACATCCGATGACCCTGATATTTCAAATGAATTTTTCTATCTTGATATTTCAAATTCAATTGACGGGAGCGTTACTATTTAAATAGTCCACATGATTTTAGTTGTTTCATTTAATGCAGATGAGTATGCAACACAATCAGAATGGCGGAGAACATAAATTGAGCTCAGAAAATGACGTAACAAAGATTTTTCTATTATTATTAAATTGAAGTCATCTTAATTGAGCGAGATATAGGATTTTGAAGTAAGTACTGCTCATATAATATAAATGTATTTTATTTTAACTTTTTTTTAAAAAAATTTTACAAAAATTGTAATGTTTATCTGGCTTGAATTAATAACTAATAAGTAAATTAACAAGAAAATTGGAATGAGTGATTTACTTTAATGGGATGCTCATACAGGCTTTTTAACGTTCAACGGTGATTATCCGATCAATAAAGGAGGAATTTCAATATTTAATTCATCCGAATAATTTTCCTCGAAGTCGTCTTTACTTAGTAAGAACATTTTGATATTTCTAAACCATATTTTGATTACATAATTACGTAAAAACTTTTTAAAGAATATTATTCATATATTTCCTCCCCTATTCGGTTTCCTCCGAAGGAAATGGAAACGATAATAAATGGTCTTCTGGTATCATCCCCTATCCGGTTTCCTCTGAAGAAAAAGGCAATTTACGGTCTTCTGGTATCCTTCCTTATTTGGGTTTCTCCGAAGGAAGTGGAAACGATAATAGGGTTTCTGGTCTCCTAATGCTATGCGGGTGATAAAGGATAACGACTAAAAAATATGGGCGAGTGTTAGAAAAAGGGACAACTGTTAACCGAATTTTTTTTTTGAGTAAAAAATATTGATCACTGTACTACAAATTTGTTATTTCGATCCTTTTTCTAGCAATGTTCTTTCAAATATTAAAAATCTGTCAAAGTATTTTAATTTGGCCATTATTTGCTTATATAAAACAAAGAAAATTAGATTAGATGAAAATTAATGATTAATTTAAGGGATAGATGGATAAAGAAATTAGATTAGATGGATAAATGGATAATAATATTTATTATAGGCAAATTAAATTATATAAATGGTAAAAATAATGATAAATTTCTTTCAAGTTTATTAGAATTAGATGTAATTTATATAGTAATTAAATAATGAACTTAACAAAACTGAAATTGTAAGATGTAATACGAATTATTTTAAATTATATTTTGTATAAATTTGGAAACTCCAATTTAATAATAAAAACTATAACGATTACCCAAATAACTCAATAAAATCACAAAAAGTAGTGTAACCAAAATTTATTTATATAAAATCGGAACCTGATTTTCATTGCATTGATAATATGAAACTCTACTTATAATGAATCAATAAATATGGGTTTGTTTACAGTTTGTAAGATAAAACGTGAATTATTAATTATTTAATTATTTTATTTATAAATTGGGAATTTCCAATATTCATTTTACATTGATAATAATAATGAATAAGGTGCTTGATATTAAAACTTAACGATAATGAACCGATAATTATAGTTAAAAAAAAATCATGCGCATGTTTAAAACGAAAAGAATTGAATGTAATAAATAATTAAATATTATCAAGTAAATGAGTATGATGTATAAACTTTTGTAATAACAATAACTTAATTTATTGTGACACGGCAACTTTAACCTTTAATTAATGCTATTTCAGGTGATTTGATCTACAAATCCATTGAGATTGCCTAAATCTTTTCATTTGTTTGTTTGTTGGTTTTAAAATTCGGAGTATGTAAGCCGTAATAACAGATATAAAAAAAAAATAATTCCACAGCATTTTCACGTAACGAAAAAAAAAAATTCTTTAATGGCTGGTATTATTAGACAAAATTTAGTTTATGCAGCGCTCGATAAAGCAGATTCTTTGACGGATTTTGAAAAATACAAAAACATAGATAGCCGTTATGAATTTAAAAAGGAAACGGTTCTTAACGATGAAACTCTTAATGAAAATGAAAAAATCGAAGCCATAAAAATATTGACTAAAGATTACGATTATTTTAAAGTACTTTACAATACGGGAACAAAAAGATTGTGTAAAGAATGTCAAAAAGAATGTTTAGCCACATTATATTGTGAACATTGTATTCGAATCTTTTTGAAAATAATTTTTCGAATTGGACATCTAATAATAATGATATTGATAGTTTATTACAAAGATGTCAAGAAGAATCATTTCGTCCAAACAAAATACTTGAATGGATACCATACGAAAAACTACAAAATATTGAATATTTGACTAGAGGCGGTTGTTCTGAAAATTTATACAGCAGATTGGATCGACGGACAATACATCGAGTGGGATCAAGACAATAAGCAATTAAAAAGAACCGGATCTCATAAAGTAATACTTAAAACATTGATAAATGTTTTAAATGCTAATAGAAGTTGGTTCGAAGAGGTCATATTATTTCAATTTACTTTATATGTAAAAATACATTTTAACTAATGACTAATTTATAAATATTATATATATGTTTATAGGCAAAAGTTCATTTAACTATTGGGAACAAAAGTACTGAGATCGTTAAATGTTATGGGTTAACCCAAGAGCCAAAAAATGGAGTTTATATGCTTGTGATGCAATTAATGGATACGAATTTAAAAAAATATTTAAATAATCATCATCCGCTTACGTGGAAAGAAAAAATAAAAATATCTTATGATATTGTAGATGCGCTTCATAGTATTCATAGTAATAATGCGATTCGTCGAGATCTGCATTCCGGAAATATTCTATATCTGAAATCCAAAAATTATTGGTACTGATATAAGTGATTTCGGATTTTGTGGACCTGCTGATAAATCACTAAACAGTGTATATGGAAATCTTCCTTACATAGCACCTGAAGTTTTAACTAGAAAAGAAAATACTTTTAAATCTGATATATACAGTTTTGGTATGCTCATGTGGGAAATTGCATCGGAACAAACACCTTTTCATAATTGTAAACATGATTTTTATCTTGCAATGGGTATAGTTAATGGTTTGAGACCACGAAACATATCAGGGATTCCATCAGAATATAAAGAATTAATGAAAAAATGTTTAGATGCTGATCCGTTACAAAGACCCGATATTGATACTCTTTTTAATGAGATTGAAAAAATGTGGAAAAACTCTTACACTGAGCCTGAATTTTTATTAACTCCTATTTTATTGTTTCCCCGAAATTTTCAACCTAGTTCAAGTTCTAAGTTACATTCATTATCAACCAGTAGTAAACTTCATCGATTTAAAAACTTACCAGAACCAGTAAATGCGATTGGAGGTAATTATAAATTTATTATCTTTTATTACTTTTACCCATTTTTAACTACATATTTAAATAATTAACGTTAAAAAATTCTTTCTTTTTTAACAGAACTAGAACGTAATTATTATTTTTTTTTTATAACATTAATATAAATAAATATAAATGTAAATGTAAATTTAACAAAATTTTATTTTTTTGTAGCATTTCATAGCAGACCATATGACTTTAATATACCTCATACCCGTAGTAAGTTTAATTATAATATGATATTATTATTATATTTATATTATATTTATAATCTTAGTATTAATATAACAATTCAAATTTTTATTTAGATTTGGAAATCACTTCCGAAGGTATAATTTTAAAGTTTGATTACTTTTATACGTAATATTATATTAATATTATTTATCATACCGGTAATTTGTTAGATAAAGCAGAACCAAAATCGAAATTCTTTGAAATAATATATTATTATATAGGTGAGTCAATTATATCTTTCTTTACAATTCATTTTGAATAAAGTTAATAAAAAGATATCTTTTAATTTAATAATAATAGAACGCATTAAAAGAATATTTGAAGTATTTTTTTTTTACTAAAGATATTATTGCAAAAGTCAATTTTCTAAAATTAATTATTTTAGTGTAAAGTATATCTTATTTCATTGGTTTTTATAAATATATTTAATTTTATTATTTTTATTTTTAATATTACGAAAAGAACAGTGTACATATTTCATTATATTAATATTAGCGAGTGCACAATTTTACTGATAATTAAACATCACAACTTATGGAGTAATTTACTACTTGTTTTAACTCAGTTTATTGTCAATGAAAATCAAATTTATATAACAAAAGAGAATATACAATATATGTCTAAAACTTAATAACTTTTATATATTTGATATATTCGATATAATATTAATCTTAACTATTCGCTTCTTAATTGCATTTTCAAGCTAATTTAATACCTTTAGTTTTACACATAGCAATAGCTTTAGGTTGACCAGATAAAGCAGCTAACCTAAGATAATTACTACCTTTCTCTTCATCTTTATTAGCACCAATACCATTATATAATATATTACCAATATTATACATAGCAGTATGATTACCATTATCGGCTGACATTTGAAAATATCTTATGGATTCTTTAATATCCCTTTTAATGGCTTCACCTGACCATAAACAATGTCCATATCTCAATTGAGCATCTGCTAAACCAAAATCTGCTGCTTCTTTAAAATATTCTACAGATTGTTTAACTCTTAATTGTTTTGCATTTTTATCCTCAGGATCTTCTATTGGACATAAATCATAATATAAATAATATCCTTTCCAATATCTAAATTTAAAAATATATAAATATTAGTATTTATATGATTTTAAAAAAAAAGTAAGTATCAACTTTTTTTGATTACTTACTTAGCAAGCATATCATCAAGTTCAGAGTGTTGACAAAAGGCTTTCCATGCTTTTAATCTATCTCCATTCTTCTTATGTTCTGCGATAGCTTCTTTAACACTCAATGTATCAATATCAATTACACTTAAATCTAAAGATAATTCTAAATCATCAGGATCTGGTAAATCTGATTGAGAAGGACCACAAATTGGGGAAGAAGTCGGAGTTTTCTTTGGTTTATGAATTTGATAAATATCATTTAATGTCATAAATATGTCTTTTAAAGAAGGTCTTGCGCTTGGACTATCTTGCATAGCTAAATAATAAAAAAAATATATATAGTATTTATATAATTATATATTTTATCAAAATGTTAGATAATAAAAATCATGATTTATAATACCTTGATATGCAATTTTAACCCATTCATTAGGTACACCAAGACTGAATGATGGTCTATATTTTTGATTAACTACTAGATTTCTTATTTGTACTATATCATTTTCCCTTTGAAATGGTAATTTTCCTTCAGCAATTTCCCATAATACCATACCAAAACTATAAATTTCACATTTTGCAGTATAAGGATTATTATGATCCTTTAATTTTTCAGGAGCCATCCATCTTACATTATCAATAGTTGCTTTAACATGTGTACTAAAATCTCTAAATCCACGACTTAAAGTAAAATTGGCTAATTTAGCACAACGATGACGAGTTATTAAAATATTTTCTGAACGTATATCGTGATGTAATATGGATACGGTATGTAAAAAAGTTAATCCACGAGAAATATCAATAGCAATTTGAGATTTTTCAAGCCAACTAAGTGGTCCATAATCTGTATAATATTCTTTAAGATTACCATATTCAAACCATTCAGTTACCATATACATTATTTCTTCCTCATTAACAAATCCATAAAATTTTACTATATATTTTGATTCTTTAAGTTTTTTTAATATAGTTACTTGACTCAATATATCATTAATTTGTTTCTTTTCTTCTTTATCAAAAATTCTTTTCTTTAATGCTACTTCTTCCCCTTTACGTAATTTTTTAATTACTTTATTACCACGTTTAACCATTTCAGGTGGATCAGAAAATTCATTCATTGGAATAGTTGCATCAGCTATAATATCCTCATTTTTTGAAAGTAATTTTTTTTGCCATGCTAAATTCCATTGTGTAATATCATCTAATTTAGCATTAATTCCTGATACTTCATTAGCAATACCTCCTTCAATATCATGTATATACTATAATTTTTTTTTTTTAAAAAAAAAAAAAATCTTAGGAATTAGGAATTTTTTTAAAAAAAAGTATTTAAAAAAAAGAGGCTTATTTTTTCATTAATTACCTTATTCATTTCCTTAATATCATGACTCAAAATCTTTTTCTCTTTTTCCATTTGAATTTGGTTAGTAACAGCAATAGAAAAATTTAAAACTCTCATTAAACCTTCAAATTCATTAGTTAAATCAAAAAAATCTTTTTCTATACTATTAGCAGCTAAAAATCTTCTTAAACCTTTAATTTGAGAAATTTCTTCAATAAATTTTTTTATTTTACTTACTATAATAACTAATCTTTGAAAATTTTTATAATATTCTTTTGATTTAAATAATGATTCATTTTCTAATCTACGTATTTCTAAATTTTTTACAGCGGTTTCTGCGGCTGTAGTTCTTGATAATAATGATCCACATATCCTTTTATTATGTTCTGCTGTTTGATAAATATTAATTATATCTGATGTTAACCTTGATACTTCTGTTATTAATGGTAAAAATGGTGATATTGAATCTGATACTTTTGATGCTCCAAAACTATTAATTGTCGCATCTGTTATGTTTAATGCACGTTCTACCACCGTATTTACGTTGGTATTATTATCCACTTTTGCACTTTCTTGAGACATAATTTATTATTATTATCAAAAAAGAAAGGAAGAGGAGGAAACTAAAAAAAAAAAAATTCTTTTGTTTTTTTTTCTTTTTTGTTTTAAAAAAAGTTTATAATTTTTTACGCAAAATTTATACTTTTTTTTTTTATCTCGATTAAACGGATAATAATATTAATTAATTCCGGAAAAAAAACCATACAATATCTGTAATATTATTTAGTCGAATAGAATTATTCTAAAAAGAAAGTAGAATCATCTTTATGGAAAATTGAATTTTTCCATATGGTTAATTTGTACTTGGGTACACGACAGACAAAAAAGGAATAACATCTGCGGATCTGCGCCATTTTCGTAATACTGGTTTTTTTAATAGGAACAATCAAAACAAAACCTTATAAGAGATATTGAAAATGAATCTGGATGCACAACATACAGTACAGTTTTTTTAATAAGTCATACGAGATTTGTCTATACCCTTCTTATTTGCTCAATTATAACAATGAGTTATGTCAAGAAGGAACCTTCAATAATTTACAGAAAAAAACCTCCGAGAAGGACGAATGACAAACGTAAATTTCCGAATGAGGTCCACGTCCGAATGTAACCCGGAGTTTTCCTAAAAACAAATAGTTAACTGTCTTCGCTGCCTTCGCTGCCCTCAATATGTTGTTACTTTACATGGTAAAATTTGATTCAAATCAATTTCAGCCGATGATGTTTATTAGTAAATCAATGACCAATGATATACTATGCCAACTGTGGCATACTATGAAATTACTTATACCATATATTCAGTATACATTCCAGAAAATAATTCCACTCATTCGATAAAACCTTCACTATTAACTTCTTTTGAAATAATAATGAATCACTCTATTATCGAAATATCTATAAGGGAATAGTTGTAACAAAATACAGATCAAAATTTCTTCTGCGAATGTTCGATCGAGTTCTTTCTTTTCTAAGAAATAATCCCGAAAACCCTTATCACAAGCCTTTAGCCTTTGTTATTTTATAATAACATAGTGTCATATTACTAATACTATATATAGCTAATAGTCTTCTAAGTGACATACTACATCTGCTACATCTTCGGGATGAATTTTATATTATTCGGAAATGATAAAACGGAATTTTTTATTCTAGAAAGCTTATTGGCTGATTCACTTCAATTATCTAAAGGTAAATACCGAGTAAATGAAGGTTTAAATTGACATACAGTCAACTCTCTATAAATGCACACCCTCTATAAATGCACCTTTTATCTAGTCCCAACTTGGGCCTTAATGCTAAATGCACGGTTTTTATATATATATATTCTGTAAATGCACCCTTTATAAAAAAATTTTATATAGTTTACTTATAAAAT